>CP135547.1:5442726-5459355 GCA_032402905.1 Khaya senegalensis | reverse complement strand
GATACTATCGGATGTGGAGGGTACCCCACAGTTTCGGCTTCAGATGATGTGGCGGGATCTGAGTGGTATTTTGTGGGGGCGGTCGTACTACATGTGACCAAAAGCAGAAGCCATGCAAAGTGACAACTCAGAACTGACAAGTGCTTACGTTGGGCTAGTGTTAACTTTTGCGTTCCAGATGGATTGCACATCTGCTGCATTTGGCCGCTACATATTAAATTCCACGTAATTGATCTGTTCTTTGCATGATTCATTCATACATTACGGCAAATTAGGATTAAAATGTTTGAAAATTGACAAGATATAAGATGTAATTTTGTCACACCAATATTTGATTAACATTACCAATAGGTGTGAAAATAATTTACTATTATCAATAAATATTGTTATTAAATCAACTGTGAGCCAAATTTAGACTCTATTCTCTTATTTTATTTTTAAAAAATTATAAATTAAAAATAATTAATATGCAAAAAATAATATTAACCCTCAACTACGGTTAAACCAAACTCTTAAAATATTAAATCGAAAAATGGGATAATAAATTCAAGTATATGCCAATATTATAAAATAATAATAATAATAACTCTTAAATATTGTTAAGTAAAGTATGAATAAATTATTCTTTACACTAAATATAGAGATTGTCGATCTATAATACGAACCATTAATTCAACACAATAAGATACCATTTTAACAAATTTATTTGAATTGACTTAAGATGAAATGATTATTGAACTAGTGATATGAGTGTGACATGCATAATAATCTTATCAAATTTGAATTTAGTGTTCTTGATATATATAAATTTGCTTATACATGATTTATTGTTTAAATAAACATATTATATCACCTCATTTATGATTCAATATATTAATTTTATATTTTAAAAATTTTATAGTAGTACTTAAAATAATGCCAAATAATTTTTGAGTAAATACTATTATAAATAGTTTTAAAAAATATATTAAATAGGTTATATAATTATAACTCCTTCAATCTATTTAATAATGAATTTGAGCTAGGACTTGTGTATTTTTTTTTTAAACTTTAGAAAAAAAAAATATTTTTTTCTTGTACTTTTTAATTGAGTCAAAAATCTAAAAATTTATTCTAAAAATTATCCTAAATTTATCAATTTATTTTCATATATATTAGCGAACAATCTTATGGTATATTTTAAAAATAAAAAAAATTAAATACAAAAATTATAAACAACTAATCTCTCACAATTACTTTTGTTGTGATTTTTAGATACCTTTTAGATACTGTCAAAAATTTTTAAATTCTCCCAAAATAGTGTATAATAAGAATTTCAAGTTAAAAAATTTTAGTAAAGTAAAACACTTCCTAATATATAAAATTCTTCCTATTCAATAAATTTTGTATTTATGGAAGTATTATGACTACTTAATGTTATAGTTACAAATTTTAAATTTAAATTTTAAAATTGAAGAACATAATAAAAAGTTATATAGCTAATTTCAAGACCATAATTTTGAAGATTATAAATTTTTCTTTAATGACTTTATGAATTAATAACTTATAACATACACACACATATTGGGCTCTCTCTCCAAATTCATTCTTTAAAATTTTAATTAAAATATTATTATTAAATATTTATATATTTATACAAGTTTATAGCGACTTGAATAGCTTCATATTTTTATTTATTTATTGATTATAAATTATTATTATGATAATGAATTGCATCACCCTCAAACGGACAAAAACAGACACACATGGCTTTGTCTCTTTCTAAATTCATTCTTTAAAATTTGTAATTAAAATATTATTATTAAATATTTATAAAATTTTATAATGATTTAAAATATTTTAATGTTTTATTTATTTATTATAAATTATTATTACGATCACGGACGGGATAAACTAAAAAAATATTTTATATTTAAAATAGTAGCATTAAATCGCTTTAGAGTTGAATAAATATTTTAAATTCTTAAAAGTGGTACGAGTTACGACGGACGCTATCTCGCTATTGACTGAAAAATGTCGCTAATTGGGTCGTTTAGGAGGAGATCTAGTGGCCAATTTTGCAACTGGAAGGCTAAAATAAATTGCGCTGGTTGGTAAAAAGGAATCTTGATTTGACTGGTAAATGAGAAGGGGACAGTGGTCCGTGACTTTTTCAGCTGGGTGGTTCCCAGGTTTCTTGCACGTGCCAGGCCTCTAAATGCGTAATTTACCCACAAACCCCATATTGTCATTTTCTGTATTACATTACTATCATTATTATATCGTAGTAGTATTATTATTATTATTTAACATAGCCTATAGACTTATTATATTCAAAAGAAAATTAGTTAGTCCCGTAATTAGGGTGGTAATTTGTGATATAACCCGTTAAATTAATATAATAATAATAAATAATAAATTTAAATTAATTTAAAATAATATAATTATTAAATAAATAACACATATGTTACATGAATAATTATACAAAATTGATTTTGTGAACAAACAACATAGATAATTAATTGGAGACAAAAAATAATGCACTCAAAATTAATTAAACGTTAGGCTCTTGTGAACAAACAGCATAGACAATTAATTGTAGAAAAAAAAAATGCACTCAAAATTAATTAAACGTTAGTCTTTGTAGAACAACACTTCAAGAACTCATCTATAACCCCAAAAACTTGAGAAAACTTAATAACGTTTTTTAAATTATATTGAATTTGACTTTAGAGTTATTGATATGTAAATTGTTAACAATAAGACAAATTATTTGAGTTATTATATTGTATTAATTTTTTCCATAACAACTTTAAAAAGACAAATAGTTTTGATTAAACAAGATATATTGTTACGAAAAAATAGACAAAACAAGTTAATTAAACAAAAAACAGATTTTATTAGAATTTTACATTTTACATATTATATATTTATTAGCAATAAAAAAAATCTTTAAGAGATTTAAAAGAACACCTTAAAAATTTTGGATTTTAATACTAAATTTGAAGCAAAAGCCATTTTTAGGAAACCTATTTATTGAAGACAATAGTTTATAAATTATAAAAAGTTAGAATATTTAGATTTAGAATTAAGTAAAAATAGAAAATTAAGTAAAAAGTTAGTAAAAATTTAAAAATAATTTATAATTTTGAAAAAAAAAAAGATCTAGAATTTAAGCATATTCCCCATTCAAAAGAACACCAATTAAATTTTATTTTAGATTTATTAATAAATTTAGGCAAAAAATTAAAAATATATAATAACAATAATAAAAAAAAATTAGAATATTCTTATAATAAGAAATCAACATCATTAAGTAATAATTTAGATTATTTTAAAGACTTGTTAGAAAATCTTCCTAGTCAACAAAATCAAGCTATAAATAGAAAAGAAATACTATGGTACACGTAGAGAATTAGAAAAACTTAAAAAAGGCCAAGAAAGTTGTTTAAAGAAATTAGAGAACATTAAAAAATTAGTTAGTTAATGAACAATACAAATTTCCAGGAAGCTTTTAATATTCTACACCATAATATTCCCAATATAGAACCAATAAAATTTAGTAATAGTATATATAACAGTGAAAGTTTGAAGATACAAGCACAAAATAATACTATTATTCAATTGTTAATACATGTTAGATTATTTTGAAACAAGAATAGATCATTTAGATAATAAAGTTAAATTTATACAAAATGAAATTACTAAATTTAGAAAATTAGATTATAATAGTAAAATAAAATCAAGGATTAGACAAAGAAATGGAAATGTTAGCAATAAGAATAAAAAAATATTAGATTAATAGATACACCACAAGTATATAGAAAACATCAAGATATAAAAAATATTATAGGACCAAAAATTAATTTTAATAATGGATTTAGCAAATAGAAAAGGATATATTGAAAAAACTGTATCCAAAAAAGTTAAAAAATATATTTTAAATTGTAGTAATAAAGGAAAAGAAAAATTTATATAAAGAAAATAGTATATTTGAAAAAATGTTTAAAGTCCATTTATATGTTTATCAAGAAGAATTATTAGCTACAGCAGTTAATAATAACCAAGAAATAACTTTAATTAGTCAAAAAAATTAGAAATAAATAATTAAAAGAAAACTATTCATCTATCCATCTAGGACTAATTATGATAGAAATTTTAAGTAATATAAGGTTAGGTTTGGGTAGTATAGCACATATTCAACTATATGATAGCATATTTAATAATCATAAAGCCGCACAAATAGCAAATAGTGAAGTAGACCTTTGAAATAAAATAGTAGTAATAGGATATATGCCAAATTTAGCATAGATATTAAAGAATTTTGTGAGCATATAAAAATAAATATACAAACTAGAGGATTTAAAAATCTTAGATTAAAAATATTTTGTTTAGGAAGATTTTATAATAAATATCATGATTTAGATTTATTAAAAAAATATTGTAGAATGTTTTAAAAGTCAATATGTAGAAATAACAATTCCACAAAAGCTTAATAATAGTCAATTAAATAGCCTTAGTTGGAAACTACCCAAATTAGAAGTAGACAAGCAATTAAAATTGCCATCTACAAGGAAAATATATGAAGATAATAAAGGTAATGCATCTGAAAGATTTAGTAATTATAGAAAAAGTAATGTTCAAGAAATAATTGAAGAAGAAGAAGATAGTAAAATTAATAAAAATATGGCAAAAATAGAAAGTGCAATAGATAATAGCAAAACTTTTAAAATAAATGAAGAAAAAATTATAGATATAATATATAAAGATTATAGAAAATATTTGGACTTAAAAGTTTATAATTATTTATGTCATATAAAAGATAACAAAAAAACTTTTAAAGTAAATAGAGAAAAAATTATAGATATGATACATGAAGATTATAGAAAATATTTAGACTTAAAAGTTTAAATTATTTATGTGATAGTTAAGATCTAGATGATAATGCTATAGACAGGATATTAATTAAAAAATAAAATTTAAAAATTTTTAATTTAGAAGAAGTATATTATTTAGAACATGAAATCTTTGTAAATAAAAAAAAAAAGCTAGAAATAGAAAATAGTAACAATATTCCAAGTTTAATAAAAGATACTACAAATATAAAAAATTATTTAGAAAATAGAAGTTTATCAGAAATTAAGGATATATATTAAGCAATTAGCAAAATATTTAGATCAAAAGCTAAATTAGAAAATTAGAATGTAAAGTTAAGGATTTAATAATTTTAAGTTTCATAGACAATAACCAAAAAAGTGGAGAAAAATATTTAATTTATGGCAAGGAAATTTAATAAAATATAGTATGGAAGCATTATGTAATATAGTATATCCAAATTACAAACTAATATATTTACAAAGTACATTTGGAATCAACAAAAGAAATATATATTTAGGATGGAGAAAGCATATGGAAGAAAATAGTAAAAAAGTTTTAGATGAATTTGATACAAATATAATTGTAATAAGTTTTATAGATTTAATGAGTAAATTAATATTAGGAACTAGATTAGAATACTAAAAATGATATGCTTATCCCAAAAATAGCCCTTAGAAATTTAGAACAATTGAAAATATGTGGCTTTAGATTTTATGATCAATATGCTAATATATTTTATAATTATGGGAGTCAAATAGGAAAACATTATGATAAGAATTTTTATATAAATTTGCTAATAAATGACTAGAAAAATTAAGAAAAAAAACTTAATGAAGAAATAATAAAATGGTTAAAAGAAAATATTAATTATACTATAGCTTTGTTATCTCTAATAAAATTTGTTAGACAAAAAATTAAAGAATATTGTAATAAGGAGAAAATTAGAAAACAAACTAAAAAAGAATTTGGAAGAATGTGCGTAAAATTTAAAGGTATACCAACATACACGTGTAATAATAAGAAAAGTCATAAAAAGTACAAAAAGTCTTATAAAAAGAATAGTAAAAAATATTATAAAAAGAAATATAGAAAATATAAACTATTTTAAAAAAATAAAGAAAAAGTTTAAAAAACATAAAAAGGAAAATGAATTCTTAAGAAAAGTAGTAAATGTTTTTTATGTGAAAAAGAATGATGTATAAAGCTTAATTGTTCAGAAGTTAAAAAATTTAAAGCATGTGTTTTAAATGATTTATCAAATTATTTAGATGAAGAAGTTTATAGTATAAATTATTTAAGTAGTAATAATGAAATATATATAAAAAAATAGTAGTAGTAGTGACAATGGTATAGAAAGTGATATTACACAAAATAGTATTGAATTAGATGTAGAAATAAATATGTTAGAATTTAAGATACATGTTTTGCAAAATATAGTATAGAATGTAAAAAAATGATAGCTTAAAGATATAGAGACAATAATAATAGTAATTACTTAATTTATTAGAAATAAGAGAAACTAAAACACAAAAGGGAGAATTAGATGTAAATAAAGTAAAAAGTGATTTGATAAATATAGATGCAGATGTATAATATAAAAATATAAATATAAAAACAAAAACTATGATAAATATAGAAATGAATAAGTGTATTATACATAAAAATTTAGTTCCAAAAGAAGATAAGATTAGATTAAGACAAATTGTAAAAATAAGACAATTTAATGGAGAACAATTAGAAATAACTTACTCTACTATAAATACACCAATATATATTAATAATGAAAAACACATTTTACCTCAAGCTTTTATTACAAAAATAATTTGTAAATATAAATTTATTATACAAATAAATTTTGTTGTAAGAAAAATAAAAGAATAACATTAACTTTAAATGGAGTATTTTTTTTTTAATAAAGCCATCTTTGTATGGCCTAAATTCGAAACTAATATAGTACCAAATGAAAAATAAATTAAACATATAGATAGTAATATAGAATTAAAATATTTTGATAATTTTCTAGAAGAAAATAAAGAAAATGAAGAAGAAATAGAATAATTAGACAAAATAGATATAGAAAAGTACATAGAAAATATAGTAAATAGAGAAAAACAAGTAAATTGTACAAAATATTATTTATGGTCTATAATAACAAAACAAAAAGTAGAAATTTTAGAAAAAAATAGGGACAACAAGAGAAAACCCTAGAGTAAGTACAAAAGAAAAAATATAAGATATAAATAATAAATCCTGATTTAACAATAAATGCAAAAGATTTAGCATATAATTTAAAAGATAAAAAAGAAATTAAAATGCATATAAATGAATTAATAAAATTAGAAGTAAATAGAAAAAGTGCAAGCAAACATAGAAGCCCACTATTTCTAGTAAAAAATCATAATGGAATAAAAGGGCCAAAAAGCATAATGGTAATGTAAGCAAACGAATATATAAATATGTAGTAAAATTATACAAAATAAGTGGTTTATTTTACAAAATCTATGCGATAAATTTTAGTATTATCATATGTATATAATTCAATACTGTAAATACATACATTCTAATTAAACAATTTTTGTCAAATCATGAATACAAATCAATTACTTTTATATCTTTATGATATCCACACGATCGAAAATTTAATTAAAGTATTAACTCTTATAATTTAAGTGCATGATATTTTGTGCTTTGTTTTCTTCTCAAAAGTAAGAACGCAAAACAAAATTTAAGCTTACCTTTAAAACGTAAATATCACATATTTATATTACAATTTTAGATCTTTAATTTTAATTTAAACTATTTAGCTTTTTTTTTTTTATAAAACTTAATTTATTTAGTAAAGTAAGCATTAATAAATTTAATTTAATCTTTACATGATAGGTTTAGTCAAAATTAATATTCAATAGCTCTACGAATGTTAAATCCATTTAAAATTTTATATATATATATATATATATATATATATATTTAATGTGCGACCTAATAAGTTCTTGTAACGTTAGCAGTAACACTAAAATTTAATTTTAATACTATAAGTAATGGACGGTGTCTAATAATATATCATGACTATTCAAGTGATGAAAATATCAAATATTTAACATTACCTTATCCGTAACTAATGTTTATGTAATTTAATCATTTTGTCCTATATATCTTAATTGAATACGAAATATGTGGAATATATCATCTTCGTATGGTTTAATTTTATATTTATTTGATATCCTCAGTAGACTTCTTCTATCAAATGAAGTTAATATCACATATTAACTTATTTGATTATAGTCATGTATTTTTTAAAGTCTTACTCAATTGAAATACCTAAGATATCACTCCCATTATTTAAGAGGGATAAATCCTATTTTAATCATGTACATTTCTCTATAAGAGGTATAATATATTCAATTATTTTTTATAATCTATTTTATTACAAATGACATTTGAAAATATCAAAATATATCATTTTTTTATATTAAAAATTATGGTGATCTCAAGTTCAAATATTATAGATACTATTATTACTGTAAAAATTACTTATGACACTCCTATAATGATTTACATAGTATTTTTATGATGGGTTAATCATGTACATTAGTTTACTAACTTATACTCATGTGTTAACTTAATATCTCATATTATAATGCACATATGTTATTATTAGTCACTGCACGTACTAATCTCTATATATTATTATTATCTTATTTATAACAATACTTGACTAGAGATATTTAAGAATAGTGTCCAATTAATTGAACTCACTATTTTAAAGGCATTATTATATTTATTAAATACATAAATATATAATAATAAAATAATCAAATAGTATATATAAATCAAAATATCATGATACAAATATATTAAATATCTAAAATACTATTAGATTTAGAACATATACCAATAAGTAATAAATTATAAAATGTTAAATGATAATATTTATAAAAATGGATATAAAATACCATATAAAGATGAATTATTAAATAGTATATAAAATGGTTGTTGGTTTAGTAAACTAGACTGTAAAAGTAATTATTGGTAGATTAGATTAGAAAAAAAAAATCCATAGAGTAGAGTGCATTTACATATTAGTGCATAACATTTTGAGTGGTTAGTTATACCTTTCAGCTTAAAAAATGGTTCAAGTATTTTTTAAGCACATATAGATAAAATATTTGAGTCTTACATACAATTTTGTATAATTTATATAGATGATATTCTAATCTTTAGTAAAAATAAATTTAGTCATATAAACCATGTATGTAACACCCCTCTATTTAAAATCAACTACATAAGATATAATCTGAATTTTTTTTTTTTAACATAAAAATATATATATATGTGTGCGAAAGTTAGATATGTATAATATCCTGGTTACACACATAATCCATAGTATGTAACCCAAAAATACAAGTTTACTGTACCAACGTATATATATATATATATATATACACATATACATATAGATACATACGCATAATTATGCATTAACACCAAAAAATACCCTTATCATCAAGATACTAGCCCTGTTAACGCCTCGAAGAGTTTGCATCCATATCCCGCGGCGTCACATTACCTGTAAAAAACCACAATCCACAAAGGGTGAGTGAAACAGCTCAGTAAGGAAACATAATATTCTAGTACAGAATTTGTTTCCCTACCATATATACTATACGATACTGATGACGTAGAGGTTATTAACTCATATCGCCTGAACATAATCTAACGAGATAAATACACTCCGACCATATATTCTGTATCACTATTCACATAATGCTCATAGTTATTATATAGAATATAAATAAATCTACATGCATTTCGAAATCAAAACACATGACATTTTTAACAAATTATCGACAAATATATGACCAATCATGCTAACACAATTATGGATCGTGGCCACAAAGTAAATTCGCCCAACCCTCATTCATTCACACCACTTGTCTATCGGGCTGAGCATATATTTTATATATGATCGATCATATAATCTGGCTATAACCAAGCCAGCGGGTGTGAAGGGTATCTGAATATTCGGATCCATAACTAATGTAGTCATACAATTAATACCACATGGCCTAAAACCATGCATTCATATTTTTTTTTTTTGAAAACTATTGTACACTCAAATTATGCACAATAAATACCACATATGCGCACCTATACACATAGAAATGATAAATAACGTTCACATCTCGATTTTATGCGCATATGAAATTCGTTCACAAAATGAATATACAATGCACTTACGGATAGTGATACCTAACCAACAATTCATAACACTTCCATAATCACATACACTCGCAAATACCCAATCTACCAAATTCACTGGGATTTATTCATCACAATTATAATTTCTATTATCACGATAAATATATCGTATACTATCCAATATTAATGGATAACCACATCAATGCATCATTTACTAATAAAGAAAATTTACATAATAATTATAACTACTATAATTATTATGACAACCAACGTGCAACGTCCTAAATATTACAATCTATTTTAGATTCTATTAACCACACTCCGATCACACGGCCATAATAACAATTCATTTATACATTCCAACAACCATACAAAGTATTGTACATACATAACACATCAAAATATTTCTAAATCTCCACAATAATAACCAAAGTTACCATTTTACCCTTCCTTCAAATTTTTTCTCACTTTGTCCACCCAAATCAATTCCTACTAATTTTATTTCCTCCCTAACATACCTATACACATTTAAACATACCATAACATGTTAAAATATATCATTTAGAGGCTCGATGAACAGTACTCCAAATTTATAATTTTTGCCCCTTTTTCAATTTTCTTTCATTTTATACATTATTTTATACCCAATTTCGTCTAAACACCATCCCTAAATCTATTCCTACACAAATCCACCACCAATCACAAATTTCATAAAAGAAAATTACATTTCCTTACCTTAAAATATGCCAATTGCTTGATTAAACCTCCAAATACCACAAAACCACCTAAATCACCATTAAAAACCATAAACCACTTTTAAAAACCACTTTTCATCAAACCCATAAATTGAAACTTAGTGAAATCAAGAACTTTTACCGTCAGATTAAAGCTCTCGACGCGTAGAACAACTTTTCCTTCTGCGGTAACGCGTTTAATCGGGCGGATTAAAAGATTTTGCTTGATTTTTGTCCAAAAAAATTGAAAGAGAAAGGGAGAAGCACCTCACGGCAAGGAAGAAGAAAAAGTGAATTGTGTTTCAATTTTGAAAAGTCAACTCATCTTATCCAAATCCATACTTTTCAAAATTATACTATTGCCCAAAAATATTTCAAAACTTACATTTAGCTCCCAAGAAAATTATAAAACTACCCAAGCCATTTTTGTATTCTTTCACTTTAGTCCATCAATTTTAATTATCACTTTTTCTTCTAATTCCTTGTGAAAAGACCATTTTACCCATAATAAAGAAAATTAGTCACTGTGGTCCTTTTTCATCCTTTATAGAGAAATTCACATCCTAATTCAATTCCACTTTTTCTATATCTTATTTACAACATTTACAAGAGTTCTGGGTAATCAAAATCTGGCAGAGTCCTTTCCGACCCTTGACGTAATGACCATTTTGCCCTTTTTAGCAAAATTGTCCATTTTTGTCCAAAATAGAAATTTTGGCATTTTTATGCTTATAAAATCTATCTTTCCTTCTAACACACTCTATCATACTAATTTATGTTCTTGACATCTAGCTTGATCAATCAAAACTTTATCAAATGACGATTTTACCCTTTTTTATTTTCGACTTCCCAAAAATATACCAACCGCGTCTCGAATTGAAATTAAATATACCAACATAATATTTATGAAATTCTAAGACTTTTTATGCAATCAAAACTCACTTTGGCCTCAATTTTGAGTGAAAAGACTATTTTGCCCTTACCCGACAAAATAATTTATTTAATCGATTTTCACTCGGTCTACTTCCAATAACTCCATAAAATATTTTCAAAGATAAGAGATAATAAAAATTAGGGTTTATTTATATCTGAGTGTCACAATGTAGTAAAAATATTAGAAGTCTTAGAAAAAGAAAAAATAGTAGTATATAGAAAAAAACTAGAACTATTCAAGCAAGAAATATAATTTTTTGAAAAAAAAATTAAACAAGGAAAAATAGAACTACAAAAGCATATTATTGCAAAAATATTGAATTTTTCAAATAAAATAGAAGAAACAAAAGAATTACAAAATTTTTGGGATTACTAAATTGTGTTTTAGAATTTTTGGGATTACATTTTGAATAATATTTGGTATAGGTTTTTTAGATAGTTTAAATGCATTAGGCTGCATGTTCTCTGAATGCAAACATTTACAATGTTATGCTGTTTTTAAAGGTAAAAAAGTAGGAATATTTTCAACATGAAAAGAAGTAGTTCTGTCAATTGAAAATTTTTTATCACTCATTTTTAAAGGCTTTTATAGTTTTAAAGAAGTAAAAAAAAAAAGTCTTAAGTTTTTCTTAGACAATGAAGAAAGAGATGATCTTATGATATATCATAATAATTATAGAAAAATAGTTTTAGTATTTTTTTTAATAATTTTAAAAGCATTAATAAGTCTAGGCATAGAGCATTGCATAATTTAGAACAAGTTGATGAAAAAATTTCTTTATTAGGAAAAGAAATTAATTCTTTAAAAAGTATGAAAACAGTGCATGAACTTACTACTAGTAAAGTTGCATGTATAAAAAAAGTATAATCATATAATAGTATAGAAATATTAAGCATAATTAATATTACTCTTATGCAAGGTAAAGCAAAGGAAATTAAAAAAGCTGTGGAAAAACTATATGATGATATAAAGCTCAAATTTATAGTTTAGCAGAAAACAAAACTGTAAAAAGATTTTTAAGATTGCAAAAAATTTTAAGTACAGTTCAAAATTTACCAACAACAATATCCATGTTGTATAATCAAAAGTTAACTAATAGCAAAATATATTTTAAATTCATAACTATACAGGTTGACTTAAGAAAAAATTCCTTAGAATTTGATTTAATTACATCCATAGGTTTAGAAAAATTTACAGTTTAGAATTATTTGACTATGGAGTAATTAATTCAATATTTAGAATTATTAGAGATTATACTGAATAGATGCCAGAAGAGCTCTAACAAGTTATTCAATGTCACTATAGCTCTTACAGATATTATCAAAATATTGATTATATTCCATGTTCATGGAATGGGAAGCTACAACTTTTACTAGCTTATCATTATATTATACTGGTACAATTCAATACTCTAGTCGATTTTTACGCAAGAGAATCAGAGACAAATATTTATGTATTTAGTGCCACAGATCTATGGAGATACCGAGCTTAAAAGTATTATGATTGTTTAAATTCACTATAAAGTATATTAGTGGCTCTAACACCTCACATTTTCATATTTTTAAGAAGTCAAGAGTTATATTTCAAATACCTTATTTCGTGGATTTATCTGACACTAGAAAAAGACAAATATTTAAATAAGATTCAAGAACAAAAAAAAAGTTAAAGAAGCACCAGCTTACAACGATTCTCATGTTATGGATGACATAGCATTTCAGAATCATGACATATGAAGAAAGAAAGATTATCGAAGAAGGTTGCCATTTCAAAAGCTAGAAATACTAAAGCAACTTTGTGTATATGTTTTATTGTAGTTTCTTTTTATTCAAAAATAAACACGTGAAGTAGAAAACCAAAAAATGAAAGTAATAGGAATGTCCAAGCTTTCTATAAATAGCAAGTAACTTTAATTGTATAGATAAATTCAAACATAAAAATGCTTACAAGCACTCTCAAAATGAGAATTCGTAAAAGATTTCCTTCTTTTTTTTTTTTGTGAAAAAGTAATAAAAAAATAAGTAAGAAATTTTCTCTAAATATTTTTTTATTTATTTCTTGCATTTTCATAATGTTTTTATTTTAAATTAGGGGCATAAGGGATAATAGGGTTTAATCATGAAAGTTATTATTTAAAAAATAATAAAAGAAAAAAAATTTTGATAAATTTTTTATATTAAAAAGTAATTTTTGAAAATAAGAGTTAAGTAGAGATTTGATGTGCTTTTTAAGTTCATTAGCTCGCTTTAACTATTGAATTGATAAGGCCTTTAGAGCATGTTAAGCATGATACTAAATTCTTAAAATATTATTAAAGATCTTGAAGTATCATTTTAAAAATTAATTTTTTTAAAAAAATATATGATAAGTGTGGTTGAGAAAGATTCTTTTTAGTTCGATTTTGCCATGGCTAGTATCTCATCATACTGTAAACTTATACTCATGGTTCTCTTAAAATATTACAGAATAAAATTAAAAAAAAATAGATGGAAGACTTTCCTTTCTTTCTTTTTTTTTTTTCCTTTTATTCCTGGTGATACTAAAATGAAATTAAAAATATAACAAAAGAATTAGAGCCTTGTACGGTACAACAGAACGTGGTGTAGGATGGATAACCCACCGAAGTATTTGCGACTCCAAACCAAAGAGATTGCTCATGCCTTGATATTTTTCCTACCTTGAAAAGTATAAAAGGAATGGGGCATGCATGCATGCAGGCAGGCACCATTCCTGCATTTATTTACTCAAAGACCGAAAAGGAGAATATCCTCATTTTAATAATACTTGTTTTCTCGTTTTTTTTTTTTAATTTTATTTTACTTTATTTTTTATTATTGATACATCAACATTCACTATACACGCACATAATTGGCTGCTTACATTTTAAATAAATATAAATAAATAAATAAAACTCATAATTCAAGCAACGGAGGAGGATTGATACATTTGGAAGAGAAAATGACGACAACAGAGGAGGATTGATGTATTTGTAAGAAAAAATGACGACGAAGTCCTCATCTGAGAAAATATTTATAGGGAAATTATATAAGGTTTTTTTTTTTTTTATAAAAAAAGAGTAACTATTAAAATTCATATTTGTTACTAAATTTGCATGACAGTTAAGAGTAATTTCTATAATATGATGCTGGGAAAGACGGAGGATAAATGCACACAGCACTAGTGTTACAAGAGCATACACAACAAGCATACGACTAAATTAAAAGCAATTAACTTCACACGAACTCTCAGATAAATTCGACGGTGGAGAACATAAAGAAAAATGAGTCATTTTTCTTAATTTTTGGTATTAGAAAGATATTTTTTAATGTTACATGATTTTTATTATTTATTTATTTATTTTATTTATAGAAGGGTAAATGATTGTTGAGTATTAGAGGTTTAGCACATTGTATTTATTAGCTTTTAGCAGTTTCAAAATACTCAAAAGTACTTAAATTTGTTTATTTAAATATACTTTTTTATGAATTTTCTGTTAGATTCTTACTAAATAAATATTCACTTCAACACCAAATCTTTTTTGTTCAGCTACAAACTTTTGTGTAGTTTATTAATTATTTTAAAGTATATTATCATTATCTTACGGAAGAAACACACATTTTCAATAATATTATGAAAATAACTAACCTTTCTTACTATCACTTCAATATGTATTGATATTGATTTAATCTAAACTGTTCTAATAGTTAAAATAAAGGGATGTTATAGAAAGATATGTCTCATTTGAAAGGTAAATATATAGGATTGACTATGGTACACACGGGTGCCCCTTTTTTGTTTTTATTATTATTATTATTATTATTATTATTATTATTATTACTATTATTATTATTTGTGTTGAGCTTGAAGTCGAATTTATAAGACTTGAAACAAAAAAAAAAAGAATGTTAAAATAAATAAAATAAATAATAAATAATATTTAAAACACACAATAAAAAACTTAAAATATATTAAAAAATTTTGAAACATGAATGAAAAATACTTGAAATAGCTTTGGAAAGATTTAAAACAACCTTTGGGAGAGTTAAAAAAATGAGAATAATAGTATCTATGGGTACCGTAGTAAATCCCTAAATGTATACTAATTAATAGAAGTTTTGTTTGATCTTATTCTATAACTATAAAATTTACAAATCAATTACTATGTTGAGTGTTCTATAAAAATTCTATCTTCCAATGCCACGGTAACTACTTCAAGATTTAGCTTCAAAGAACTTGATTAAACCTAAGATGCAACTATGAATAAACAAAGAACAACTCATTCAAGTAGACAATCATACAAGTGTAAAAAGAATTCACAAAAATGAGTGAAAAAAAGGCGAAGAAGAAGAAAACTTAAGAACACTCTCTTGTACATCACTCACTTCAAGTTTGTAGTTTTCTACTCAAAAAACACTCGCACTAATGCAATGCAGACCTAGCTTCTCATTGACCCTGTATATCAACTTTCTTCTTGTTGCTTCTTTAATAGCTCAGAAAACTACAGTAACCTATTTTGTCTTTTCAGCAAAATAAAGATAACTAATTGGGTTGTTAGCTCAGCTACTTCCACAACTACCATAACATAATTTTGAAAAATCATAAAACTAAACTTCTATGCATTCTAAAGGTATGTTTGTTTTTAAAAATAAAAAGGAATAAGAAAAGGGAAGAAGAAAGGAAAGGAGAAAGAAAAGGAAAGAGTTTTACTTTATTTGTTTACACTATATAATTAAGAATTCATCATTTTTTACTTTGACAAAAATACTATTTTCTTTTAAATTTATTGATACTTGTTAATAGATTAAATTTTTAATTATTTTTACTTTTAAATTTTAGTTGTAATTGTATTTTATTAAAAATAATTATTATAATAAATATTTAACAATTATATTTTCTTAATATTCTTAT
>CP135547.1:5426881-5442226 GCA_032402905.1 Khaya senegalensis | reverse complement strand
AAAATAAAAATAAAAATAAAAATAAAAATAAAAATAATAAAAAATTATAACACTTTTAATATCTTTTGAGAAATTTCAACTCCCGCCACAATAATAAGCTTATCATTTCAAAACTTAACACATTATTTTAACTAAACATTAACAATATCTAGTATAGTTACACACTTTATAAAAGTATAATATACACAACTAAATATTTTTCAAAAAAAATATCTAACCAAAAGTTAACATATCTTTCATGTTTATTTAAACTCTAATTATCCCCCCAAAAAAAAATTTGAAAAGTAGGTAATGAGTTAAAACCTAATAGATATTCATATATAATAGAGGTTTTATAAAAAAAATTAATAATTATTATACTTCCAATTATACTTCTCATAAATGAGTATAAATCATAATCATGATAACAAAACAACAATACAATTTAATTATTATTATGTACAATACATAATTTTAGCACATTATTTTCAGGGATTAACATCCAAAAAATGTATAAACTGGGTATTTTATGAACTCTATACTTAGGGATCGCTCCTTATAATTTTAATTTTACGGGTTTTTATATTGAAATTGAAATCAAATTCATAGTCACAGATGTTAAACAAAAGGTCTCACACTGTTTTATACTTCAAGTATACAAAATAATAATAAAATAATTTATTCATGTCATTTCATAACGTTTCATAATATTGAAAATATATTTTAATCAAACTATCATTGTTAAATTCTTTGAAAGTGTATATAAAATATAACAAAATAAAAATATGATATTTGAATATTGATTCCCAAACTATATTTTCAAAATAGAATATCAACATTCATTTCAAATTAAAAGACTCGCTAGTTCTAAATGAAATTTATTTTATATTTATAATAATATTTAAATGTAAAATTTTACTTTTTAATTTTTAAAACACAAAAATACTAAATTATATGTGAATTACTAACCTAGATTGAATTGAAGGCGTTCTTTCTAAATTTTTACCGATTTTTTCTCTTTTTTGCTATTATCACTTAATATTATTTTATAAAATTCAATGTAAAATCACTAAGATAAAATAATAATTTATATTTAAATACAAATAAGTCTCTAACCTAAAATCAAACTAAGATTTGATATAAAAAGTTTTAGAATTTTAGACCTCTAGAATAAAATTATTAATAATGATAAATTATAAAAAAATTTTATAATATGAATAATTCTAAAAGTGTCCCAAAATATTTATGCTCAAAGTTTAAAATTTGTAAAACTTACAATCTTACATTAAATTATAAGAAATTCTATTACAAAATAAAATTTTTAGTTATTTATAAATAAACCCTCCTAATTTACTAACTAAGATAAAATTTTCATAATTTTTGTATTCTCACCTCCAATTAAAATTTCACAAATTTTTATCTAATTTTTAATAATTCTTAAGAAATTTTTCGATTAAACTATGAAATTTAATTTAAAATCTATTGATTTTGAGTTTAAAAATTTAAAATAATTGTAATTTTAATTTTTAAACTATCAAAATAAAATTCACTTATTTCATCTAATTTTTAATAATATTTATATTAAATATAAATATTTCTCTTTCGAAAATAAAATAAAAATAAAGATATTATTCTAATTTTCTTCTCTTATTTTTATTTTTTCTATCTCTTTTCTTCTTCTCCCTTTCTTTTTTTTTTTTTTTAATTTTTTTTCTCTTTCCTTTCTTCCTTCTCTCCCTTTTTTTTTTTTCTTCTTTTCTTCCTAGAGCCTCTCCACTCTTCTCTCAATTTTTAGATTTCTTCGTGCTTATCTATCTACTTCTATACTTAGGGACATGGACTAATAAAAAAAAAAAACAAAAATTAGGCTCAAAATTTTTTCTTCATTTTGGGCTTAAAATAAAAATAAAATGAGTTAAAGATGATTTGAAGAAATAGACTTAGGTTTTACATTTATTATAATTATGAGTAGTTAAGCATGGGTAACATAGATGTGATTTTTGCCTTATGGTAAAAGTTTGTAAATATGAAAATTAAAAAGGGCAATAATCTTTAGGAATAATGCCCTTAAAGTACAAATATAATTAGTTAAAAGCATAAATATTTTGTAACATCCTATATGTAAGATTACTTTTAAAATCTCTATTACCATATGTTAAATTGTTATTAGAATTTGGAAAAGAAACATTGTTTTGTTAATCTCTAGAAATTCCTATTACATATAAATATATATATTATACCAAAATAAGATTAAGATTTTATAAACACTTTTTATATTTGCTAGAAAGTATTAGGATATATTAGATCCTTAGTTGTTATTTCTTTTTATTGCTTTGTGATCTCATGATGTTACTTTTTATTTGGTCTTGTAATATGATTAGGACCAAATATAACAAATGGACGTTTGTTTATCGAAATGAACAATGTGCATTGGGTGGGATTCTTATGAATGACCTTAGAAAGTCACATGCATATTAGAGAAAAATTTTGCTAGGAATTATTGTCCAATTTATCAATATTCCACTAGGTCTAGAGGCAATTGAAAAGGCAAAATTAAAGGCACTTCATATTCTAGTAATGCGACCTGTATTTTAGACAATAAGATTTCTTAATACCTACAAAACTATAAAAAGTTGGTTAAAAAAATTGATAAAATGCTCAATGGTGAGACAAGCTTAATAGGTAAAGACATCAAGTACAAACCAATAACATTAGATCATTTTTCTATGAGAATGAAGGAACCCTTTAAACACACCATAGTGTAGAAAAATAATGTGAAGTGGAGAAGAATTATGCTAGGATAGATGAAATAGTTTGATAAGCAACTTGTGTATATATCAATATATAACTATCTATAGTAACTTAGGGTGTTTTTTTTTATCCATGGTTCAATTGACCATCCGTTTAAAGTACTGTAAATGCTTGTAGGCAACATATAAATAACTTTTTTGATTGCGTGTGTTATTATTGTATAACATTGTATATTCCATCATGTTATAGATGTTATACGTTCCTTGGATTTCAATATGTTCCATCATGTTCTAAATGTTATACGTTCCTTGGATTTCAATATGTTTGATAATATAGAAAGATAGTCATTTTCTTCTCAAGAAAGAGATGAGTTTAAAAATTTTTGCCAAACTTTTAAAGAAATTATTATGTAACTATTGGTTAAATATGTTAGAATTGTGAGATTGATGTGAATGGTTATATTCTTGGGAGATTAGTTGTAATGTAAATAGTGTATTATAATGTGATAATTGTGATGGATTGGTTGTTATATTTTAACCTTATTAGAGATTATCAAAGAAAAAGAGTAATCATTAGTATTTCTAATGTTGAAAGATTTCATATTCTTGGGAGAAAAGGTAATAATCATTATTGTACTTATGTTGGCTATAAGGATAATAAAGATTACTTAGGATGAACGGTTAGCTTAATGAATCATGCCTTAGTAATTTAAATATCCAATCTACCCTAGTAATTGATGAATTTATGGGTGTATTTCTTTAGGATTTACCTCAATTACCACTTAGGAGATAAGGAGTAAACCGAAGAGTGTAATTAAAATAATGAGTTCTCTAAGTTAAGAGGATATTATCACTGATTTATAAAAGATTTCTCACAATTCGACTACTTTAACTCATTTGACAATGAAAAGGGTGAAGTTTAAATGGAATGATGAATATGAGTAAGCATTCATGAAATTTAGAAAATGTTTAACCTCAGCTGCAGTTCTAATCTTTCTTGAGTATGGCATCATATATACTTGTTTACTATGATGCTTTATTTGTAGGCCTTGGTTATGTATTAATGCAATTAGGAATAGTAATGGTGTTGGTTCATGCCATCTCAAAGGTAGTGAGCTTAAATATAACATAACTTAAAGTTTGTTGCCATTGTATTTGCATTAAAATTATAAAGGCATTATATTTATGGTAAAAAATTTAAGGAATTTTTTAATCATAAAAGTCTTTGACATTTGTTTACCTTACAAGGACTTAACTTGAGAAGGATTAGGTGGATAGAGTATTTGAAAGTTCATAATTTTACCTTTCTTGGTTAGATTAATATGATAGCAGATGTCTTAATAAGGAAATCATAAGGAATGTTAGCAAACTTATTATGGGTGGCAAATATGTAACTATTTGGAATAATTTAATTTGAGAATTGATTATGGTAGAAAATTAACCTTGTTTGCTTAATTTGGTAGAACAACTTATTGTCATCCATAAGGTAAATTTGACTTAACAAAATGTTCTTGAATCTAAATTAGGACATACCAAGGTAAAAAAGGCAATATAATGAAAGGATGATCAATCGTTCTTCTAATAGTGTGATATTTGTTGATAAACTTTTTGTACCATCTATCAAATCTTTAGAAAAGATATTCTTAGTGTGGCTTATAAATTAAAATTTATTGTGCATACTAGTGGTACAAAAATTTATCAAAATTTATGCAAATATTTTTTTTGGTGGAATGAGATGAAGAAATATGAAGGAAAATTTGTCACTGAATATTTAGTAAGACAACAAGTGAAAATAGAGCATCAGAAGCCTATCAAATCACTTCAACCTCTTCCAATATTTAAGTGGAAATAATAACATGTGATAATGAATTTTGTGAAAAGAAAAAATTATGAAAAATTCTAAAGAGTTATGAAAGTGTATGGATTATTGTTGGCAGATTAACTAAAGCAACTTTCCTTTTACTTGTCAAAAGATAGTGTGATTGCATGAAGTACTTTTATCTATCATTTCAAACAAAGATCCAAAATTTACCTCTCAATTTTGGAGAGGCATGCAAAAAGCTATAGAGACTCAATTATAATTTTGTACAACATATAATTCTTAAATAGATGATTAATCTTCTACTCTAGATTTTCAAGGTTCTTAGACTAACTATTTACTATTAGTAAAATTTATATACAATAATAACTATCAATCTAGCTTTAGATTAGCATCTTTTGAGGCATTGAATAATAGATCACATAGATCTCCTACATGTTGAGTGAAAATTAGTGAAGTTTTACTTATAAATCCTAAATTAGTAAAAGAAACTACTAAGAAAATGAAGTTAATTAAGTAGTGACTCCTTGTAATTCAAACTCATTAGAATATTTATATAAATTGTAGAAAGAGGGCATTGGAGTTTGATGCAAAGGATCACATTTTCTTGAAAGTCAAACATCACATAAGTATACTTAGATTTGAAAAAAAGAGAAAACTAGCTCCAAAATTTTTTAATCCTTTTGAAATCTTGAAACAAATTGATGAAATATCACATAGACTAGTGTTACCACAAAGACTTGAACAAAAAATTAGTTCGAAAATGGAATCATTTTTTTGGTGATAGGTACTAGTTTCACTATCTTTGAAATCAAACCAAAGAAGTAGTTTAATTTTAAAATTAAACAATTATTTCAAGCAAGATGAATTGAATACCAAACCTCATATTTGGATGTAAGCTCTTAATTCATTGAACTACACATAAAGTTAAACAATTTATTTACACTATTTTATTTAATGTAATTATTTTTTGAAAGTAAAATAAATACAAATTCAAATTCAATAAATTATTTAATTAATAAAATAATAAAATTTAAAAATTATAATTAAAATTAATAATATAGTGAAAATATAATGCTCACATAAACATTTTTAGTAGTTGTGAATTCATCAACATATACCTGACTTTGTNGCTTCGGCTAAAACATTTTTAGTAGTTGTGAATTCATCAACATATACCTGACTTTGTTTATCCAAGTCCTGTTTATCTTTTCAACCAATCTATTTTGTTGACAAGTGTGCACCACTATCTTATGTATGGTTATTCCATTCTTCTTATAGTAATCCTTAAACTCCTTGTTACAAAATTTTAGGCCACTATCTAGTAATGTGATTGTTGAATATAAATTGATTGTAATATCTAACCAAAGTTTTTGTATAATCCTAAGTATGCATTGATTGTATAATTATTGAACTGTTGTTAGCTATTACAATAAGAAAGCCATGTTTTATGAAAAAAAAAAAAAAAGAGAAGTTAATGGTATATCAAGCTTATCTATGTGTAAGATCAGCTTTTTCCATTCTTAATGTATATCATGGTGGATAAAATAAATTGAAGAATTTTACTTTTATTTAATGAAGGGCATACCGATTACTGCTAGACAAACTTCCTTTATATCAATAATTATGAGTTTTTTAGTATGTTCTTGAAGAGTTCTTTTTTTTATTATTTAGTTTTAGTTACTTCTTCAATTTTCATATCTCCATATTGTATAACATCAACTAAATTATTAGAATTGTAGAATGGATTCATATGACTTATTTTTTTTCTTTTAAAAAGTTTTGTTATTGTTTGTTAAGAAGTATGATAGTTCAATGTGATTATATGTTGATTATTAATAGTTGAATCAAGTTATAATTAAGAACAAATATCAATTGTCTCGGATTGATAAGCCATTTGACCAATTTGGTGATTCAAAGTATTTCTCTAAAACTAATTTGAGAACAAGTTAAAAAAAGATTTAATGCCTTAATGTTTTCCTTTAGAGAACTATAATTTTATTTGCCAAAAAGTATGATGGTTCACTATGATTATGTGTTGATTATCAATAATTGAACTAAGTTACCATTTAAAACAAGTATTTGTTGTCTCGAGTTAAAGGGTTATTTGACCAGTTAGGTGATTCGAGGTGTTTCTTTGAAATTTGAATAGAAGTCAGAATGTCAGTAATAGAGGATCAATGTGATAATGTATCAAAGATAGCATTTAAAATTCAATATAGGCACTTTGAGTTTAGTTATGCTACTTAGGCTAACTCATTACCTTTATAGTTTTATGGATCTCATGAATATGGTATTTAGACTTTATTTGAACTGATTAGTTATTGTATTTATTGTTAATATTCTAATTTGTTCCAAAACTTAAAAGGAACATGAAAGACCATTAGTTGTATGTTAAAAGAGAGAATAGTATTTTTTAGATGTCATAATTCAAGTTCTTAGGGCATGTTATTTTCAAGGATAGTATTTCAATAAATTCAATTAAAATAAAAGTTGTATTATGTTAGGACAAGTCTATATATGGAGTTTTCCTAGAATAAACATTTGTTATCGACATTTTATTGAAAACTTCTCTTGAATAGCTACATTATTGACAAGATTGATGAAAAATGAAGTCAAGTTTGTTTAAAATGATAAGTGTGAAGAGGCTTTCTTGGAATTGAAGAATAGATTAATAGCTACGCCAATTTTTGTTATAGCCAACATTAAGGAATCCTACATAGTTTATGCACATGTTTATGGTATAGGATTTGAGCATGTCTTAATGTATGATGGGAAGGAGATAGGTTATTATATTTCTAGATAGTTAAAACCTTATAAAAGGAATTAATTTCATTCATGACTTTAAGTTAGTTGTTGTAATTTTTGCCCTAAGGTTTAAAATACTATTTTTATAGGGTTGAATTTAAGGTATACTTAAATTATAAGAGTTTGAAGTATCATTTTGTTCAATGATATTTGAACTTGAGACAATGATAATAAGTAGAATACATGGAAGATTATGACTTTACTCTTCAAGATCATCTTGAAAAAGCCAACGTAATAGCTGATATTCGGAGTTGTAAAACTCATGAAATTTTTACACGTTTGGTCTGAAAAGATTGAAAAAGGTTAGTGACAATTAGATATTTTGATTTGTGATATCATGAGGATGGCTATTGAGCATATGCTTTTAATTTAATTGTAAGTTTTCGCTTGTTTAAATGGTAAAATAGAGATAGTGGCAAAGATGAAATATGAAGACAAAATAGAATGAACTACAAAATGGTAAATAGTCGAATAGTCGAAAATAAGTACAAACAAAATTTTTATTGTAGTAGAAAGTTGGTTGTATTAGATGATTCTAAATGTAAAGTTGAGATTTTGGCAAAAGTGCATCAATTTACGCTTGTTGCTTACTCGAGAGTTATCAAGGTGTATAGAGATCTCAAAAGGCAATACTAGTGGAAAGGAATTAAAGGTGGTGTGGCTAGTTCATATCTTGATGTATGTTTTATCAATACATAAAGGTTGAACATTTAAAACTAGTAGCGATAATATCACGTTTACCTATTGTTGGGTGGAAATGGAATCATGTTATAATGGATTTTATAATAGGTTTACTGAGAATTCAATAAGGATATGATGTAGTTTAAGCAATGGTTGATCATTCAACCAAATTTGCAAGCACCATTCCTATTAATGCAAAATTTTCCTGAGCAAGGCCTTAGTGAGTTATGTATGGATCAAATTATCCTATTACATAAGATTCCTTTATCCATTTGTTTTAAGTGGGATATATGGTTCATTTCCAAATTTTGAAAAAGTTAGTATAAAGCTTTAGGGACATAGTATATTTTCAACATTGCCTTACACCTTAAATGGATAGCTAGTCTAAGATGATCATATAAATTCTTGAGGATATGTTTAGAATCTATGTCATGAATTTTTAGGATAGCTAAAGTGATCATTTATCCTTAATAGATTTCGCTTATAATGATAGTTATTAAGTTAGCGTAGCTATTCATAGCTTCTATGCAATTCTTAAGTTCATTCTCTACCATGTCTTCAGTAACTATCAATGCAAAGGATACCTGTGACACTCAGATATAAATAAACCCTAATCTTTATTATCTCTTGTCCTTGAAAATGTTTTATGAAGTTATTGGAAGGAAACCGAGTGAAAATTGATTGAATAGGTTATTTTGTTGGGTAGGGGCAAAATAGTCTTTTCACTCAAAATTGAGGTCAAAGTGAGTTTGATCGCATAAAAAAAGTCTTAGAATTTCATAAATATTATGTTGGTATATTTAATTTCAATTCGAGACGCGGTTGGTATATTTTTGGGAAGTCGGAAATAAAAAGGGTAAAATCGTCATTTGATAAAATTTTGATTGATCAAGTTAGATGTCAAGAATATAAATTAGTATGACAGAGTGTATTAGAAGGAAAGATAGATCTTATAACCATAAGAATGCCAAAATTTCTATTTTGGATAAAAAGGGACAATTTTGCTAAAAAGGGCAAAATGGTCATTATGTCAAGGGTCAGAAAGACTCTGCCAGATTTTGATCACCCAGAACTTTTACAATTGTTGTAAATAAGATATGGAAAAAGTGGAATTGAATTAGGATATGAATTTTTCTATAAAGGATGAAAAAGAACCAAAGTGACCAATTTTCTTTATTAGGGGTAAAATAGTCTTTTTACAAGGAATTAGAAGAAAAAGTGGTCATTAAAATTGATGGACTAAAGTGAAAGAATATAAAAATGATTTGGGTAATCTCATAATTTTTTTGGGAGCTAAATGCAAGTTTTGAAATATTTTTGGGTAATAATATAATTTTCAAAAATATAGATTTGGATAAGATTGGTTGACTTTTTAAAATTGAAACAAAATTTACTTTTTCTTCTTCCTTGCCGTGAGGTGCTTCTCCCTTTCTCTTTCAATTTTTTGGACAAAAATCAAGCAAAATCTTTTAATTCGCTCGATTAAACGCGTTACCGCAGAAGGAAAAATTGTTCTACACGTCGAGAGTTTTAATCTGACGGTAAAAGTTCTTGATTTCACTAAATTTCAATTTATGGATTTGTTAAAAAGTGGTTTTTAAAAGTGGTTTATAGTTTTTAATGGTGATTTAGGTGGTTTTGCGATATTGGGAGGTTTAATCAAGCAATTAGCATATTTTAAAGGTAAGGAAATGTAATTTTCTTTTATGAAATTTGTGATTGGTGGTTGATTTGTGTAGGAATGGATTTAGGGATGGTGTTTAGATGAAATTGGGTATAGAATAATGTATAAAATGGAAGAAAATTTGAAAGAGGGGCAAAATGGTAAATTTGGAGTACTATTTATCGAGCTTCTAAATGATATATTTTAACATGTTATGGTATGTTTGAATGTGCATAGGTATGTTAGGGAGCAAATAAAATTAGTAGGAATTGATTTGGGTGGACAAAATGAGAAAAAAATTTGAAGGAAGGGTAAAATGGTAACTTTGGTTATTATTGTAGAGATTTAGAAATATTTTGATGTGTTATGTAGGTATAATACTTTATATGGTTGTTGGAATGCATAAATGAATTATTATTATGGCCGTGTGATCGGAGCGCGGTTAATAGAATTTAGAATAGATTGTAATATTCAGGACGTTGCACGTTGGTTGTCATAATAATTGTAGTAGTTATAATTATTATGTAAATTTTTTTTATTGGTAAATGATGCATTGATGTGGTTATTCATTAATATTGGATAGTATACGATATATTTATCATGATAATAGAAATTATAATTGTGATGAATAAATCCCAGTGAATTTGGTAGACTGGGTATTTGCGAGTGTATGTGATTATGGAAGTGTTATGAATTGTTGGTTAGGTATCACTATCCGTAAGTGCATTATACATTCATTATGTGAGCGAATTTCATATGCGCATAAAATTGAGATGTGAACGTTATTTATCATTTCTGTGTGTATAGGTGCGCATATGTGGTATTTATTGTGCATGGTTTGAGTGTACAATAGTTTTCAAAAAAAAAATGAATGCATGTTTTTAGGCCATGTGGTATTAATTGTGTGACTACATTAGTTATGGATCCGTATATTCAGATATCCTTCACACCCGCTGGCTTGGTTATAGTTAGATTATATGATTGATCATATATAAAATATATGCTCAGTCCGATAAACGAGTGGTGTGAATGGATGAGGGTTGGGCGAATTTATTTTGTGGCCACGATCCATAACTGTGTTAGTACGACCGGTCATATATTTGTCGATAATTCGTTAAAAATATCATGTGTTTTTGATTTCGAAATGCATGTAGATTTATTTATATTCTATATAATAACTATGAGCATTATGTGAATAGTGATACAGAGTATATGGTTGGAGTGTATTTATCTCGTTAGATTATGTTAAAGTAATATAAGTTTAATAACCTCTACGTCATCAGTATTGTATAGTATATATGGTAGGGAAACAAATTCTGTACTAGAATATTATGTTTCCTTACTGAGCTGTTTCGCTCACCCTTTGTGAATTGTGGTTTTTACAAGTAATGTGACGCCGTGGGATATGGATGCGAACTCTTCGAGGCGTTAACAGGGCTAGTATTTTGATGATGGGGGTATTTTTTGGTGTTAATGCATAATTATGCATATGTATCTATATGTATATGTGTGTATATATATATATACACACGTTGGTACAGTAAACTTGTATTTTTGGGTTACATACTATGGATTATGTGTGTAACCAGGATATTATACATATCCAACTTTCGCATATATATATATATATGTATTAATTATTTTGGTTATAAATACGTTTCTTGACTTCAATTAAATTTAGGGTGTTTTCTAATACTTGACCTAAAATATATATATATATATATATCTTTATGTTAAAAAAAAAAAAAAATTTCAGATTATATCTTATGTGGTTGATTTTAAATAGAGGGGTGTTACATACCAGACCTGTATAGGCAAATCTATTAGGTGGCTTGATAATACTCTTTTGTCTATCTCTTACTAATTTTTAATCTTGCACATTTTTAGGTTATTGTTGTGGTATTGAGTTTGTGCTTGTTTCACCTATTTTAACTTAGCTACTTGCTTCATCAAGTTCCTTATGATGCAACTTGAATTAGCTGTTTCTTCTTTTTCCTTATGATTTATCACCTTTATTTGCATTTGATGACTTGTAAAGCCAGTTCATTGAACACGTTATCCTTTGAAATGATATATCTTGCTGGTTTTTCATTAGGACACTATATCTTACAGCCTTTCACCTTTTCTAGATACTTAACAAAGATACCTTTAGTAGCTCTAGATTCAAGCTTGTCTTGCTTTACATGAGCATAGACTAAACTTCTAAAGACTTTTAAGGCTTTCATATGAACCTAGCCTGTCATTCCACATTTCCTTTAGTGTTTTTAAATCTATGATTGAAAAAGGACTTTTGTTAATTAGATAGCAAGCAATGGTGACAGCTTTGGCTAAAACATTTTTAGTAGTTGTGAATTTATCAACATATACTTGACTTTATTTATCAAAGTTTGTTCATCTTCTCAACCAATCTATTTTGTTGACAAGTATACACCACTATCTTATATCTGACCATTTCATTCTTTTTATAGTAATCCTTAAACTCCTTGTGACAAAATTTTAAGTCATTGTCTTTTCTTAACCTTTTCACTTTCTTTCCTATTTAGTTTTTCACTAATGTTTTCCATTCTTTGAATTTCTTTAAGACTTGATCCTTAGTCTTTAAGATATAGACTTAAACCTTCCTTAAGAAATCATCTATCGAAGATAGGAAATATCCATCTTAGCTAAATGATGGGACTTGTGCAGGCATCAAAGGATCTGAATGAACATAATCTAAGATCCCTAAAATACATTGAATGGCTTTTAAGAACTTGACCCTGCAAGCTTCTCTAAAAATTCAATATCCACAAAATTCTAATTCCTTTATTTTGACATCTTCAAGTAAACCCTACTTACAAAGTTTTTTCATCCTTTTTTCACTCATATGACCAAGCCTCAAGTGCCAAAGCTTGGTGTCATCATGTTCTAGCTCAATAGAGATTGCAATAGCTTTATTTATAAAAGTTCATATGAGTATATACAACCTATTTTATCCAACCCCTTTTATAATCATCATTGAACCTTTAGAATCTTTTGCTTGTCATTTTTGACATTGAAACTACAACCTAGGTTGCCTAACATTACCAAATAAATCAAATTTTTTTTTAAGGTCAGTTACATGCCTAACATATTGTAATGTTTTTATGATGCCATCATGCATCTTAGTCCAAACATCATTTATGTCAACCACTAAACAAGCCATGCTGTTTTTCCATTAAAACTTTCCCACCACTTAGTTCATGATAGGTACTGAAAACATTTCTATAAGGACACATATGAAAGGAATAGCCTAAATCTAACACCTATTAACCTTTTATATTCTTTTTTGATGCAATTAAAAGATTAACACTCTCATAGCCCTTTTTTGATGCTTTAGAATCTAATGCAATAATAGCATTGCCTTATTTTACTTGAGCCTCTTTCGCCTAATTCTTTTTTTTAGGACAATCTTTTTTAAAGTATCTTTCTTTGTTGCAATGATAACACCTTTTTTTTTTGATCTTGACCTCTATATTTCAAAATTATTTTTCTTCTCTTTTTTTCTTTCAATTCTTCCTCTTGCAATCAAGCCTTTATTATTGCTTAATTTTTTTGCATATGTTTTTTGTAACTCCTTTCTGTTTAATGTTGACTTGACATGTTCCATTGACAAAGAGTCCTTTCCAAAGAGAAGTGAATAAACAAAATACTCATATGAACTTGACAATGATCTGAGTAATATCATTGTTGGTCCTCATCATCAATCTTGATGTCTATATTTTCAAAATTTGAAATGATCTTGTTATGATTATCAAGATATTTCTACATTAAAGCCCCTAGTTGCATTGTGAAATTGTATAATTATCTCTTTCTATATAATCTATTAGTAAAAGACTTTATCATGATTAAACTTTTAAGCTTAAACCACAATGAAATAGTAGGTTCTACTTTGATACCTCTCTTAATACCAAAGCACAAAATTTTTACACTGTAAGCCCTCTTAAGAAGATTCTTTTTCTCCTTTTCAACCATGGATGTAGGAAAGTTTTTCTCTCTTTCTGAAGCTTCTTTAAACACTTGAAGAACAAGTAAGGCACGCATCTTTAATCTCTAAAGATTGAAATTAGAATTTGCTATCAACATTTTAATATCAAACTTTGAAGAAGCCATAAACACCTTTCAAGAATCCCTTTGCAATGATACCAATTATTGAGATCTTTACCTTGAAACTAGTCCAAGAATGATTCTTGTTCATAGCCAAATCAACACAAACAATCTAAATCACACAAATAATCAAGCAAACACAAGACATTGAAATTATGTGGTTCGACATTATACGTGCATCCACCCCATGGCATTTAACATTAATAAATATACCCTAAAAAATTTTAAGAGTTGCCTACTTTCTGCTACAAGGTTTACAATATTTAATACTCATTTTACTCTCTCTTTAAGTGAGCTATGGGTTACCAAGACCTTAATCTACTTTCGCACATACTCTTCAGCATTGGTTAGAGAGCTCTTGAGATAAAAAAGATATGCATATGAGAATCTCTAATGCCTTGTAAGTCTCACTTAAATTATCTATTCACTTAACCATTTAGTGTTTCAAAATTTGTCACCCTTTCACTCTTCTTAATTTTTAATATAACTTAAACAATGTTATTCTTTGTAAAATTAGAAAGTGACCTTCAAAAAATAAAGCATCACATTTTACTAATTTCAAATTTTATTGTAACAATTTTGTCACACAAAACTATTACAAATTTATTTTATGGTTTTAAAATTCTGTCACACAAAATTCTGCATGGTGTTACTCCAATTTATAATTTTATAACAATTCATAGAAATTAATTAAATCATGAAATTTTAATTTAATATAATATACACATTCAAAAGTCACTAAAAAAAATTTTATTATTTATAAAGACAATTTGGACGAGCTACATATATATATATATATATATTTTTACTTAATACCCACGCGCGCGTGAGAGGAAACCAGTTGGAGAGAAAAACACTCAAAACATTTGTGCTACGTGGACATTGAATTTTTAAATGCTTCTTAGACGTTGATCGCTTGCTTCTCCTTCTATGCGAAAAAGACTACTTTTACCTTGTTGGAAGATGGAATCTGTTCGGACGCAGCAAATCACAAAAGAGTTCGAAATGTAGCCAAACAAACATGATGACTGGTACTGAAGCAATGACGGTAAGGAGAATAGCTACCCATGACCTTTTGTCGTTGAAGACAATGAAAAATGTTGTGGAAAACACTACCATCATTGTTGCTATTGATACTAAAAGTGTTAGCAGTCCAATACGCAACCTTTTTGGCAACGATGAAACAAAATCTTCTTCTGCATAGCGGGAAGTGAGAATGGATAAGAAGTATATTATTGAGGTAGAGGAAGATACCAGCGATATGGCATCTGATATAGCAAAAATATTGAAGGAAAGTTTTCCAAGGAAAAATGAGAACCCTGTGTCTCCGTTGTTGCCGCCTGGTGTTGTGATTGCTGCTGCGAAAGCCACGGTGGCGATAAGTGCTGCTGCGAAAGCCACGGTCACAGTGGCGATAAGTGCTGCCATAACCATGCAAGATGTTGCAGTGTCCTTCATCAATTCCTCCCCTTTTCCCTCGAGTCTTCGTGCTGCTTTGTAAATAAAGCACTGGGAGTAAAGCC
>CP135547.1:5383272-5426843 GCA_032402905.1 Khaya senegalensis | reverse complement strand
TATATATATATATATCACTCATTTAATAAATATTATACTATTTAAAATAATATATAAAATTTATTCATTAAATAAATAATTATAATTAAAAATAAAATAAATATATTGTTAAGGTTTGTAATATTGATATCTTTTGAAAAATTAATTTTATTAATTGTTCTATTGCATCATATTGAGTTTGTGTGTTAATTAGTGTTTATTCAACACAATAATATTCATGTGTTTTTATGATTTTAACATGAGAAAATTTTTTAGGTTTTCTAGTTATATATAGCAATGTTGATCTTTATACATAACTAGAAAATTTATTTTGGAATATATTTTGTTAAAAAAAAAGAATTATTAAAGAAATAGAGTTCTATTTAGGAAGATATATTCTTTTTGTTTTAGAATCAATATCATATATAGTAAGGGTTAAGTTTTTGTTATATATATGTGCATTATTTCTTTTATGAAATAACCTTAAAGAATGCCAAAAAGATGTTGTGAGTTTTATTTCCTCCTCTTTTATTTTTATTTTCAAGTTGGTTATAGTTCCTTTGTGGTTTAGAGTAAAAAATAATTTGATCAAAATTATAAATATGTAATTTCTAATTTCATAAATTTAAAAGTGTTCTTTTAAGTATTATTAAAATATTTTCATATTATTATTTGGTAGAAGACTTGTAGTTGTTAATGGAAATTTTACGGCAACTAATAAGAGGATTTTGTTGAATTAAGTCAAACAAATTTTAACATATCAAAATAAAGGAATCTCACTGAAGAAATCTACTTAAAAATATTTAAGATTGCAACAACAAATATAAGAAGGAATTTTTATTTTGTATAAATTTATTAATATTTATAATCATTAATTTTTTTAATGAATTATTTTTCTCTTAACATGACTTTATAGATGTAGATTAAAAAATTTAAACCACTTTAAAAATTTTTATTTAATCTATATTGTACTTATTTAACTTAATTAATTGATTAAAATTAATTAAAATTAGATAAATTTTAGTTAAAATAAATTTTACATATTTAATGGAGAAAAATTTTAATTAAATGAAGTATTTTTCTAAGTTGTAGTCAACTATAAATTCGAACGACAGACAAAAATCATATGTTGAATAAAAGGAAGAGTTCACATCACATGAAAGACAAGTGAAAGAAAGAAACGTGAGAGGACAAAAGCGTGGAGCGAACAATTTGCTTATCTCTTGCGTGGAAGAAAATTAGTTTATCAAATAAAGTTTCTTTGGCCAGACATAAAATCTAATCGCACAAGGAAAAGAGAAACAAACATGCAAAGGTGGCTGTTATTATTAACTGGGACGTAGCAATTATTCAAGAGAAATTAACTTAATTTGAAAGCCAAGACATATCTAGAGTAGGTACAAATATTAAATGTATGTTTTATTGCTGTTGTTATTGACATGGAAATAATAATTATTCGGGAGAAATTAACTTAATTGGGAAGCCAAAACAATTTTTTTCACGTTTTTCTATAAAACAATAGATACATGCATATGTTTTATTAATTTTTTTTATTTTTAAATAATTAAAGACTCAATTAATCACACTTCTTATAATTGAGCTTAAAATTAATATTTGATTTGAAATTTTTCTTTATTAAAGATATTAAATCAATATATTATTTAAAATCTTTCTTTATTAGAAATATTTATTTTAACTAACGTTTTGACAAATCTTTAATTTAATAGTTATACTTATTTTAAATTTGTCCTTAACTTTTAAATTTTTTACTGAATATTTTAAGACAACCAATCTTTTCTTGTTCTTGTATAAATAAGTAGTGAATGAAAGAAAAATATTGTTGGATTCAAAGTCAATATTTAATTTCAAATCTTTTTTTACTAAAGATATTCAGTTAATATTTTATTAAAAAAATTTTATTAAAGATATTAATTTTAATTAACATCTCAACAAAATTTTAATTTAATAGTTATATTTACTTTGAATTTGTCTTTAACTTCCAAAATTTTTACTGAATATTTTAAGAGAACTAGTCTTTTCTTGTTCTGGCATGAATAGGAAATGAAAGAAAGATAAATATTGTTGGGTTCAAAGGTAATGTTTGATTTGAAATCTTTTTTTATTAAAGATTTTAATTCAATATATTGTTTGAAGTATTTCTTTATTAGAAATATTAATTTTAGCTAATATTTCGACAAAATTTTAATTTAATGGTCATACCAACTATAGATTTGTCTTTAACTTTTAAATTTTTACTAAATTTTTTATGAGAACTTGTTTTTTCTTCTTCTTGAATGAATACGAAGTTAAAAAAAGAAAAAGATTGTTGGGTTAATGTTTGATTGAAAATCTTTCTTTATTAAAGATATTAAGTCAATATATTATTTGAAATCTTTTTTTATTAGAGATATTAATTTTAGCTAACATCTCGGCAAAACTTTAATTTAATAGTCATACATTCTCTAGATTTGTCTTTAACTTTTAAAATTTTTACTAAATATTTTAAGAGCATAAGTATTTTCTTGTTCTAGTATGACTAGAGATTTAAAGAAAGAAAAATATTATTAAGTTCAAAGGCAATGTTTGATTTGTAATCTTTATTTATCAAAGATATTAAGTTAATATATTATTTGAAGTCTTTTTTTATTAAAGATATTAATTTTACCTAACATCTTGGCAAAACTTTAATTTAGTACTCATATCAACTCCACATTTGTCTTTAGCATCTAAATTTTTTACTAAATATTTTAAGAAAATAAGTATTTTCTTGTTGTGGTATGAATAAATAATGAAAGAAAGATAAACATTGTTAGGTTCAAAATCAATATTTGATTTAACATCTTTCTTTATTAAAGATTTTAATTCAGTGTATTGTTTGAAGTCTTTCTTTATTAAAGATATTAATTTTAGCTAACATCTCAACAAAACTTTAATTTAATAGTCATACCTACTACAGATTTGTCTTTAATTTTTAAATTTTTACTAAATATTTTAAGAAAAATCGATCTTTTCTTGTTCTCATATAAATAGGCAAATCTTTTTTTATTCTCGTATGGATAGGCAGTTAAAGAAAGAAAAATATTATTGGGTTCAAAGGCAATATTTGATTTGAAATCTTTCTTTATTAAAGGTATTAAATCAATATATTATTTGAAGTCATCTTGGTAAAACTTTAATTTAATAGTTATATCTACTCCCGATTTGTCTGTAACTTCTAAAATTTTTATCAAATATTTTACGAGAATAAATATTTTCTTGTTTTTGTATGAATAAACAGTTAAATAAAGAAAAATATTATTGGATTCAAAGGCAATGTTTGATTTAAAATCTTTCTTTATTAAAAATATTAAGTCATATATTATTTGAAGTTTCTTTTTATTAGAGATATTAATTTTAGCTAACATCTCAATAAAACTTTAATTTAATAGTTATATCTACTTTATATTTGCCTTTAGTTTCTAAAATTTTTACTAAATATTTTAAGAAAATAAGTATTTTCTTGTTTTCGTATGAATAGGCAATTAAAAAAAAGATAAATATTGTTTGGTTCAAATTTAATGTTTGATTTGAAATTTTTCTTTTTTAAGATATTAAGTTAATATTTATTTTAAGTCTTTTTTTACATTTCAAACTTTTTATGTAGTCTGATTCAAATTATAAGTTAATCACTTTGAGTTTTCTATTTTATATTTTAAATTTTATATTAAATGATGTGAAATACATATAAACCTAAATTTATTTTTTATTCTTTTTTTTTTATCTTTATTTTTCACTAATTGTGAACTTATTTATTGAGTTTCTTGCTTAATTCCCTGTAAAACTACAAACTGAAGTGAGTTCTACAACTTTGTATTTCGCAGTTGGTTTCATTCAAGTTATGGTTTCCGTAACAGCCATGACTTTTTTTACGCTTGGTTGATTTTATGGTTTTTTTTTTTTTCACGTAAGAGATTATCAGCACTTGGAAAGTCTTAATTTGCTTTGTATATATAACAGTGATAGGTCTTGCAATTGCAAAGCTGGCCCATAATTTCTCACGAGTATTTGCCTCATTAATCCAAAGTCACGTAAGTTTGACAACTGTGAGAAAAATCAAACATTCTCTTCTTATTTTCACATCACATAAATAACAAGTGAAAGAAAGAAAGAACAAAGTAAGATAATAAATGTGTGAAGCAAATAATTTACCTATTCCTCAATTGGAAGAAAATTAGTCCATCAAACAGACTCTACCTGGGGGAGACATCAAATCGTATCTCGTATGAAGAGAAAAATTATAAACTTATTTAATAAGTACAAAAAGTTGACCGAAAAACAAAAAAACTGAATTTGGCTATGTTTGAGTATATTTCATATCCAAAAAAAATTATTTATAAATTTAAACAAATCATATAAAAATTTAAATTAAATAAAAAATTTAAAATAAAAAATATAAATTTAAAATAAAATCAAACTTTTAATATTTTAAATTTTTATTATTTATATACTAAAATTTTTATTATTTATTTTGTGTTTTTATATAAAATATTTTAATTTAAAAGTAATAAAATTTTTAAACGTAAAGTACATTCTAAAATAACATAGATAATTCGAAAATATTTTTTGCTCATTTGTTCTAATTTCAAGCTTCTCTTTTTCAATTTTTCTTTGAGAGTCGCGATTCTATCTCCAATCTAACATATACAAAATAAAGCTCTTCGAATTAAAAAAGTTTTTATTTTTCATTTTTCTTTCTTTAATAATGTTCCTTTGGGCTGCTTTCAATTACTTTTCTTCTATATTGTTAGTGATATTATTTCTTTGGTCAAAAGAGAAAATAATAATAATAATAATAATAATAATAATGATGAGGAGGAGGAGGAGGATAAGAATCACAACAACAGTAAATTATGTCCAATAAGATGACCATAAAGCTGGATAGATAAGTTTGGGTGAATATAAAAAATTTCATTGCGGATAACCAGCACATGTTTAGACTATGAAGTTCTACCATCTAATAAGAGTAAATGTAACTTAAAATTTTCATCTATTGAATGAAGTGACCCATCCCATTTATTAATTCAGATAATTGATACTCTGTTTTTTTTTTTTTCCTTGTGTTTTTAAAATTTATCACTTTTTTTTCTCCTTATTCTGCTGTTATACACAAAATCCTCCCAACGGGCATAACATATTTTAAATTTTTATTTTTTAATTTTGAAGACTTAAGTCAATTAAGAGTATGACACGTAAATTAATAAATTATTTCCCTGACTCTCTCTCTCTTCCTCTTTTTCTCTACCTCTCCATCATTACTTTTACTTTTGTAATACAATTACTTCTTCCTTTTGTTTCTCTCTCCGTCTTCCACACCTGCACTCAAGCTACAAAGTTCCTCCCTCTGCAAATACATGTAAGTATAAAATTTTTAAGAATTGGGAAAAATTCGAACTTTAAAAAGGAAAAAATAAAATTGATGTTTTTGAAGTTTTTGTTTTTTGGAATATTAAATATATATTTTTCTTCTAAATTAAATTACCTGAATTTATACATTTATCATTTTAACGTTTTTATTTTTCTTAATACAATAAACATGTGCTTTTATCGGTTGCACTTTCTTAAACCCAAAATATAATTATCTATTAGAGAGATGGCTTCATTAGTTACTATAAACATATATATAGAGAGAGAGAGGCCTACTGTTATTTTAATTTTAATGAAAAAAATAAATAAAAATTTATTTTATTGTCATCATAAGTATTAATAATGATCATAAAGGAGCCATTACTGATATATTTTAATGTTCGATAATAATTTTTGGATGTTTTTGATGGTTTTCCAATTTAAACCCTATGTTGTTCAATTTTTAGTTAAACATGAGAGGAGCTCTTTGAAAAATTATGTGTGTGTGTGTGTGTGTATATATAATTGTGGGTTGCGGGCCCTTCCGAGCTCTGCTATAGTCTGAAGGACGTGTAGCTTCTCCTCTAACCCGACTAGTATTTAATGTGTGTTAGACTTGTCGATAGTCGAAAAAAAATCTATCTCGACTGTCACGTATATAAAGAGGTAAGCTCTATAAATGTAATTCATTGAAAAGAATCTACTCATAGAATTCAGAGATTCCATATAAATATCGATTTCTCTTTGTTAATGGAATTGTTTGCTTTGCATTTATAGTTTTATAGTTAAAACAGTCATAATTGTTGCCCATTAGTGCATGGAAAAAACAAAGAAGAAGAATTCAAATTGACTTTTTGGTTGCCTGTATTGAGGGCAAAGAAGAAGAAGTTAATTTGACTTCCTCTTCTTGAAAATCGAGGTGAATTTTGATTAGCTAACAAGGACGGTAGATTTTTCTATAAATTTTTTTATAAATAGGTGCCTCCGCACTTTAATTTTTTTCATTCCATTTAATCCTAATTCAATTCTTTTCTTTCTTATTTGAAAAATTATAATTCATTTTTTATAGTAAATTATTCTCCTTTATTCATGATTTTTACTCTAATTATTTTATAAATTTTTTACATAAATTCTGTATTATTTATTTTTTATCTTTTATTATTATTATTATTATTATTATATGGTATGCACTATCTCTTATATATGATAGAAAGTTAAACCTTCTACTTGTGTTATTATAATTATATGGTAGACACTACCTCCTAAATATTATAGAAAGCTAAACCTCCCGATTATATTATATTTATTATTATGTTTATATGGTTGGCAACGCCACCTCAATTATGGAAGGCTAAGCCTCCTATGTATATAACAATTATTTTGAATTTCAATAATAACTGCAGTTAAAAATCCCAAAACATCATAACAAGAATTACATCTAAATAGAGATTTGCTTTAATTAATTTGCTACTCCTATGCAGACGCGATGTCTACAACTTCCAAAGCAGATGTTTCGAGCTCATGTCAAGAAGGTGAAATATAATTAATGCATACAACATCTTCAAACACTTATAATTCTTACTTTGAACTTTTATGTTTTACAAATGTGAATGCAGATAATGCCAATCCTAAAGGGACTACGCCAAGTGAAGGAGAAATTGATACAAATGATGAAACATTAAATGGTTTGCTATTACGTTTTACTCTATTTACTTATTTATTTATTTATTTATTGTTTATATCCATTTCTTTGGTAGATTTTTAATGAATCCAAAATGCAGAAATAAAAAAAAAAATGAAAGCATTCTAATTTATTCCAATTGATACATAAATATACCCCTAATTAGAAATACAAGTAGTGACAAATATTGCACCGAAATATTTTCTTCCTGGTTGTAAGTAGGAATCTTGAGTTCGTTTAAATATACATGTATCTCTTTCTTTGAGAAACATGAAAACATAAATGGTGTAATTCTCTACCCTTGTTTTAACTAGTTATAGACATTTCTGATATGAAAAGTGCTAAACAATTTCTTCATTTAATATTCCATTTGTCAAACATAAATACCGTCAGTGTTAATTTTCTCCCAAATAGTTTTAGTATGAGTTATTCCAACCCTCATCTAAATACCCATCATAATTTTTTTAATTATTTAAATCTTTAACATTCCCATTTACTTTCAAAATTGCCCCTATTATTACCCATAACAAATACATCACAAAAAACCCAGTTCCTAAGAATTTTAACAATAAAAAAAAAAAAATTGATATAAATCAGTCAAGTGATTAGACTCATTAAAATTATTGAAAACAATATTTTTATAAATAAAATTTGATTTAGTAAAATCGGAAACAAATTATATGAAAGAGTTGCAGCCAACCACTCATCGAGCTGGGTGGCGGGCACTTCTGGGTGGCTTAAATCACCACGTTTCACGGCCTGAGATGCGGTAGACTTATAAATTCCTCCAATATAGTGGTCATATTTCTGCTTGATTTGTCTATTAATTTGATAAAACTCTGTGTATACTATTGGTCTACCGTTAACTTTATTGGAAAACAACTCTTGTTATATTTCAAATTGGCAGAAGAAACAAGAATTACGCGATTAAAATTGTATCGGGCTGCACTGAATGGTGACTGGGAGGTGACTAAAGATATTTACGATGCATCTAAATGTGGTATTGGAGAACCGATCACAAGAACAGGAGACACTGCACTTCAAATTGCAACTGCAGCAACGCGTATAGATTTTGTGAAGGAACTCTTGAAAAGGATGAATGAAAATGAAATAGCTCAGAAAAATGATTATGGATGCACAGCTCTTTTTCTTGCTGCTACGTCCGGAATGGTGGAACTTGCCAAAGAAATTATGAAGAATAATAAAAAGATAGCAATTGAAAAAAATTATGCTGGCACGTTACCAATTTGCATGGCTGCAGCATTAGGCCATGGACATATGGTAGACTATCTTTATAAAGAAACAAGAGATTCCTTGGAGGAAGATGATCGCAAGAAATTATTTATCGCTTCAATAGATACCGATTTGTATGGTAAGTACTTTTCTTTATCTTTGTAAAAATTGCTTTAGGTAATTACTATCATTTGATATTATTTATCTAAGCCAAAATATGAGGTAGTATCATTTTGATATGATACCTGGATGATGATGTGAACAATGTTATTCACAGATTTTGCGCTGCAGTTGCTTAGGGATTGCCCATGTTTAGCCACTGCACGTGCTCAATCTTTTGCTCTATCCGAAGACGGTAAGCCAGTCACAGCACTGCATGTCTTGGCTCAAAAGCATCTGAAGTTTCCTAAGAGAGAAATTTTTATAAATCTTGGTTAGTTCTGTTTTTAGCGTGCAATGTGTTATTCTACCAATCTCGGTTGTTTATTTATTTTGCTGCTTTGAGTTTTACAATCTGAAGTTTCAGGTGCCAAAGACAGAAAATAAAAAGCGTTTGCAAGCATTTCAGTTAGTCAAAGACATTTGGGAAAAAGTTGTATTGTTGACTCCCAAGAAAATTTATGGTCTAATTGCAGAGCCGCATAAACTAATATTTGAGGCTGCAGAAAGAGGAAACGTTGCGTTTCTGTCTATACTTATTAGTGGATATCCTGATCTGATATGGAAAATTGAAGATGAAGAGAACAATTATACCATATTTCATATTGCTGTTATAAATCGTCAGGTTGAGGTCTTCAGGCTCATCTATGAGATTCGTGCAAGTAAGGATTTGTTATTTTGGCCCAAAGACAAAGAAAAAAACAATATTTTCCATTTAGCTGGATTTGTGCCACCAAAAGATCGGCTGAATATTGTATCAGGAGCAGCTCTACAAATGCAGCGAGAGTTATTGTTGTAACGCCCCCAAATTTAAAAGGCATATATAATACTAAAATATTCGTAAAATCCACATAACTATGAAAAATTTCATATAACTTAAATAAATTCGTAAGTAACTCAATTTAGTCAAATATTTCTAATTATGAATGAATCATAGATAATCACAAGTCTCTAAAATAAATTCTGATTAAATAACGTAATAAAAGAACTCCTAAAAGTTCTAATGCCTAGGGAACCAAGTGACAGCAGAAGCTCGGCCAAATCCATCTTCTAAGTGCACAATCCTTCAATCATCTGGAATCACAATAAACTATAGTGAGCTTTAAGCTCAGTAAGCATACTAGTTTTTCATAAATATAAAATACATACATACTTATATATAACGCATTTATATACAATGCATGCACATAATATAGCATAGAATGAACATCATATTCGTTTTCAAAAAAAACTCAATAACATTTAAATACTATATAACATTCTTTCAAAATCACTAGGAATATCTCCTTTCAATTACCTCTTAGTAGGACTTCACATATCACTTAACATTGAATGAGCCAATGTCATCCGTCGATGACATACCGTATATGGGGTAAGCGCAAGTGAGGCATATAATTTTTTAAAAACAATAAACACTCATGCCCAAAGGTAAGAGCCACACCCTTACCCTGATCATCGGTGAGTCCTCCCACATGCACAAATACTTCTTCACATGAATGTGAAGACCACTATACCCAGGGGCACCCCTTAGGTCTCTCCCATATCATACGGAACAATGAACAATAACAATAATACCAAACTCGAAGGAATTACCACAATAAACAATAAAGGCTCCACATAACTTATAATTACCTACTAAGAAAGTAATGAAATTCGATATCCTAGCACACAAAACTTAACTTTCATAAACACTTTCCTTACAAAAACACTTTCTCATTATTTTAAACACAATGCATATGTTCATGCTTAAATGCCAATGCACGTGACATAAAAGTAATCACAATAATATGATCATAAACAATTACAATCTTAATAGTACATATATTCATAAACAATCACATAAATATGTAACCATGTCAAAACAATATTTTTGTAAGAATTTATAATTGAGAAATATTCTTGAAAATATATTCAAACATATACATATGTTTATTGTGATTCTCTTTTAAAAAGTCTAGTATACTTACACCTCGACGATCACAATAAAATCTAACTTAAACCTTTCAACCTATAATAAAAATTAGCATTCATGAGACTTCCATACACTATCACAAAACACATATAATCTCATTAGACCTCAAATTCCTCATAAAACTAAGCCTTTTCATTGTCTAAACTTAATCAATTATCCTGACAGCATTATACTATATGCTGAGTAACCATCAATCATTTATTTTTAGAAAATACAATACATTCCCTAATATCATAAAATTTTGCAGAGATAATGAAGACATATAGACAGTAAGTTATTAAAATTTTTGAGCCTAAATTCGTACTTTAGCTATTCGAAATATATTTTATTTTCAAAACGTCAAATTCTGCCAAACAGAGATTTACAGTGAGCTATTTCCATTCAAAATTTCGTAACAAATCATAGGCATAGAATTTTATTCTGAAATTTTAGTATATTAAACTAGACATAATAAGAAATCAGTATATAAAATTTTATAATTTTTCACAATGTTTTGGTTAACTAAAATAATTCCGTCATTCAATTTTTCTACAAAAACGCACAATTTTCTGCATCCTGGGGTCAGATTCGAAAAATCATTAAAAATTGAAAACATAATAATATTTGATCAAACAAAATTTATAATAACCGTCAAGATATCTAGTTTATTCACTTAAAACAGTTTTAACAAATTCAAAATACATAATTTTATAAAATTTAAGAATTAAACCACTGTCATAATATTATCTCTGCAGAAATTTTATTTTCCTTCAACTATCTCTCCGCGAATAAAAATTTATTGACTTCATAATCATGAAATTTAACCCTAATATCATAATCTGATTATAAATCTCAATCATCATATTCTATAAAACTTAATAGCAAAATCACTTATTACTAATAATAAACTATTAATCTAAAAACCAATATAAAATAAGAAAAAGAAAACTTACAATTTCTTCTTTGTCTCTTCCCTTTTTTCTTGACTCTTACTCTTACCCTATTTTCTCATTCCAAAAATGTTAAAACCCTAAGCACAAATAAACAATTCTATTTATACTAGAATAATTTATCAATTTAATCCCTAATTTAATTTTTTTTATCTATTAAACCCCAAATTTATAATTTATTCTTAAAATATTCAATTATTTCATATATAAGACATATACATCCCCAAAAGCATAACTTATTATCTATCTATAAATATATAACATAAATTAAAGAAAATTGGGGTGTTACAACATCGCTAGTGGGTGAGTCTAGGCTACATGATATATAGCTTTGGGTTCTCCTAACTAAGTAGACGCGTTTTGGGTTGCAAAACCCGAAAATAAATCCGTGATGGACTGTGTGCCCAAAGCGAACAATATCTACTCAGTAGTTGTTGGACCTGGGCTATTACATATGGTATCAGAGCCAACCCGCGACCCGATGTGTGGATGTTCTGTTATGATCTATGATATGTATAGATATGTCTTCTGATATGTGAATGTTCTGTATGACCCCCTCGCGAGGACGCGAGATCTAAAGGGGGGGAGAATGTCACATCCCACATCGCTAGTGGGTGAGTCTGGGCTACATGATATATAGTTTTGGATTCTCCTAACTAAGTAGACGTATTTTGGGTTGCAAAACCCGAAAATAAATCCGTGATGGGCTATGTGCCCAAAGCGGACAATATCTACTCAGTAGTTGTTGGACCTGGGCTGTTACAATTGTGGTTTAAGGTGAAATATTTGCTCCGCTCCTTTTTAACAATCATACAAAAAGCACAAATTGTTTATGTTAGTTTTTTTCACACAAACTAATGTCACAATATTCTATTTCACATTAAATAATATTAAAAATATAAATTGATTATACAAACTCGTATATAGAAAGTAGATAGCACTAAACACTTGAATGACTACATGTATAAAAAATAAAAACAATAAATAAAATTAGGTGATGTAACAACAACATCAAGTTGTTATATTTAGACATTGAAATCATTCAATATTATGGCATCATGTATACATTGTTTTTATTGTAATTATCGTAGTTACTAACTTATTTGTTGATTAATTTTTAAAATAAAAGTATGAGCGTCAAAATTTTATTGAATTGTTTGGAACTCATGATGTGGTAGCTCTGATGTGTTCTAGACTTTTTCAGACTTGGAGGTGGTATTTATTAGTAGTAATTGGAATAACTGATAGAGTATTAAAAATATATTCGATAGAGTTTATTAGACGGATTTATTATCAACCTCAGACTTTTCTCTGAATAATTTGCAAGTTTAATGTTGACGTGATGTTTTAAAATATTAATTGCAGAAAGTGGAAGAACTTGTTCAACCAATGTCTGCTGAAGCTAAAAACGAGGATGGCTTTACTCCTAGTGCTTTATTTACAAAGCAGCACGAAGACTTGAGGGAAAAGGGGGAGGAATGGATGAAGGATACTGCAACATCTTGCATGGTGGTGGCAGCACTTATCGCCACCGTGGCTTTCGCAGCAGCAATCACAGTACCAGGCGGCAACAACGGAGACACAGGGTTCCCATTTTTCCTCGGAAAACTTTCCTTCAATATTTTTGCCATATCAGATGCGATATCGCTGGTAACTTCCTCTACCTCAATAATATACTTCTTATCCATTCTCACTTCCCGCTATGCAGAAGAAGATTTTGTTTCATCGTTGCCAAGAAAGTTGCGTTTTGGACTGCTTACACTTTTAGCATCAATAGGAACAATGATGGTAGTGTTTTCTACAACATTCTTCATTGTCTTCAACGACAAAATGTTATGGGTAGCTATTCTCGTTACCGTCATTGCTTCGGTACCAGTCATCCTGTTTGTTTGGCTACATCGCAAACTCTTTCGTGATTTGCTGCGTCCGACAGATTCCATCTTCCGACAAGATAAAAGTAATCTTTTTCGCATAGAAGGAGAAGCAAGCGATCAACCTCTAAGAAGCAAGATATTCAATGCACATTTAAAAATTCAATGTACATGTAGCACAAATGTTTGAGTGCTTTTCTCTCCAGCTGGTTTCCTCGTGTGTGTGTGTGTGTGTGTGTGTGTGTGTGTGTGTGTGTGTGTCTATATAAAGAGCAGACTGGCCCCTAATAATCGGTAGTTGCACATGCATTGCTCGATAGGTTAAGGGAGTTCGCTGTAGTTTAGTTATCAGGTTGGATTTCCATCTTTATTAATTCTGTTATAGATTTTTTTTTTTTATATCATTTCTCTTATTAATGTCAACAGTTTTCTTTTTTTTTTAAAAATATATATATTTATGATTTTTGAGATATAATCTTTTGAGAGATGTGTTATTAAGAATAGGAAGGGAGTACAAGAAAAGCACCAAAGAGAGAAAATAGACCCATTGAACAAAGCCAAAAATTAGGCACACCCTCGTAATTTAGTAAAAGATCTTTGAATTATTTAGAGGTGAGCACATTCTAATGGAGTTTTTATATTTGTTAATCCATAGAAAAAAGGAAAGAAAAGGAAAGGAATTCTTAACGGAAATAGAATTCTTTTATTTGTTTGAAAGAATAAAGGGGGGAAAAGGATTCCTTAAAAATCCTTATTTTTTCAAATGAGGGAAAAATGATACTTCATCCAAAGGTGAGGAATTCTATTTTCTTTTCTAAAATAATTAAAATTTTAATTTTATCCCTTATTTATATATTTTAGTATAATTTTTTTTACTTTGATTAATTTAATATAATTATTTTTATATATTGTAATATATTTTTATAATACTTATGATACAATATACAAAAATACTAATTAATTTTATTCTAAATATAACTAAATACTTTTTAAAATGTGATAAATATAACTAAATAATTTAAAATATATACAAAATATAAAATAAAGTTATAAAATTATAAATAAATTAATATTATAATTATTAAAATAGTTAATCATGTTACAAATGAATTTATGTATGTGAACCCGACATAATTGTTAATCGTATCGGATTATATTTATCCATTTAATAATTATATCATTTTATGTCTCACACACACACAAAAACACAAACACACACACATATATACATACATACATACATATATATATATATATTATTACAAGAAAATTCAATACATAAAAAAATAAAATATAATAAAATAAACCTTGCATAATTTTGATTTGAAAAACATACTATTATTTAAAGGAAAGCTAAAGTATTCATACAGGAGACATATGATAACTTTGATTTCCTCCATATTTTTATTCTATTCTTGATTGTAAGAATATGGATATGCATTTTTATAAATAGATTTTATGAAATATGGTAACTAAAGAATTGCATAATTTGATTTAGAGTATTTATCCTGGGCACCAAATTTTGATAATAATTATTTAAAATTCATGCTTGCAAAGAAAGAATGAAAGAAAAAGAATTTGTGAAGAATTTTGATATGCGATAGTTTAGTTCAAGAATTTTATGAATTTTTATATTATAATTTTGCAAATATTGTATTGTATAATGAAATTAGACATCTTCAAGGCCCTTGTAAATTTTGTTATATTAAAAAATGATAAAATTTTAATTTCTAACGATTTTTTATAATTAACCTTAGGATTTTAGAAAATACTCATTTTTGCATAATATTTGAATGGTGAAATTATTTTTGTTAACCAAATTATCTTTATAAATAATAAAAATTTTCATAGTGACTTTTGAATGTGTATATTATATTATATTAAAATTTCATGATTTAATTAATTTTTATGAATTGTTATAAAATTATAAATTGGAGCAACTCAGTGTGGAATTTTGTGTGATAGAATTTGAAAACCATAAAATAAATTTATAATAGTTTTGTGCGACAAAACTGTTACAATGAAATTTGGAATTCTTAAAATGTGATGTTATATTTTTTTATGGTCACTTTTTAATTTTACGAGGAACAAACATTGTTTAAGGTATATTAATAATTAAGAAGAGTGAAAGGGTGACAAATTTTAAAAAACTAAATGGTTAAGTGAATAGATAATTTAAGTGAGACTTACAAGGCATTAGAGTTTCTCAATTCCATGTTTTTTTCATCTCATGTGCTTTCTAGCTAACACTAAAGAGTACATGCAAAAGTAGATCAGGGTCCTAGTAACTTATACCACACTCAAAGAAAGAGTAAAATGAGTATTAACTATAGTAAACCTTTTAGCAGAAAGTAGGCAACTCTTAAAATTCTTTGGGGTTTAGTTATTAATGTTAAATGTTGTGGGGTGGATGTAGATATATTGTCAAATCACGTAATTTTAATGTCTTGGGTTTGCTTGATTGTTTGTATGACTTGGATTATTTATATTGATTTGGTTATGAACAAGAATAATTATTAGATTAGTTTCAAGGTAAAGATTTCAATAATTGGTATCATAGCAAAGGGATTCTTGAAAGGTGTTCATGGCTTCTTCAAAGTTTGATATTAAAATGTTGACAGCAAATTCTAATTTCAATATTTGGATATTGAAGATGCATGCTTTGCTTATTCTTCAAGGGTGTGAAGAAGCTCTAGAAATAGAGTAAAACTTTCCTACATCCATGACTGAAAAGGAAAAGAAAGATCTTCTCAAAATGGCTCATAATGTAATAATTTTGTGCCTTAGTGACGGGGTTTTAAGAGAGGTATCAAAGTAGAACCTACTACTTCATTGCAGCTTAAGCTCAAAAATTTAATAATAATAAAGTCACTTGCTAATAGATTATATAAAAAGAGATAATTATACAATTTCAAAATGCACTAGAGACTTCAATACAAAAGTATCTTGATAACTATAACAAGATCATTTCAAATCTTGAAAATTTAGACATCAATATTAATGATAAGGACCAACAATAATGTCACTCAGATTATTGCCAAGTTCATATGAGTATTTTGTTCATTTACTCCTCTTTAGAAGGGACTTTTTGTCAATGGAAGATGTCAAGTTAGTATTAAACACAAAAGACTTACAAAAAACAGAAGCAAAAGAATTAGATAATGGTGAAGGCTTACCTGTAAGAGGAAAAACTGAAAGGAAAAAAGATAAGAAAAACAACTTTGGAATTTTGAAGTCAAGATCAAAGAAAAAGAAGTGTTATCATTACAACAAATAAAGGCGTTTTAAGAGAGATTGTCTTAAAAGAAAGAATTAGGCAAAAGAGGTTCAAGCAAAACGAGGCAATGTTGTTATTGTATCAGATTCTGAAGCATCAATAAAGGGCTATGAAAGTGTCAATCTTTTAATTGCATCAAAAAAGAATACAGAAGGTCAATACGTGTTAGATTTAGGTTATTCTTTTTATATGTGCTCTTATAGAAAATTTTTTAATACCTATTATGAACTAAATGGTAGGAAAGTGTTAATGGGAAACAACATGGGTTATTTAGTGGTTGGGATAGGTGATGTTACAGTTAAAATGCATGATGGTATCATAAGAACATTAAAATATGTTAAACATGTAAATGACCTTAAAAGAAATTTGATTTCTTTGGGAATGTTAGATAGTTTAAATTGTAGTTTCAATGTTAAAAATGACTATCTAAGGATCTCTAAAAGTTCAATGATGATTATTAAAAGGGTCAGACAAAATGAGTTATATATACTTATAGAATCTTCTGTGAATAAGGCTGCTGCAATTTCTACTAAGCTAGAATATGATGATATCAAGTTTTAGCACTTAAGGCTTAGTCATATAAGTGAAAAGGGGATGAAAGAACTTTATAAGCAGGGTTTACTTAGAGATGTCAAAATAAGGGAATTAGAATTCTGTGGATATTACATTTTTGGAAAAGCTTACAGTTAAGTTCTCAAAGACCATTCAAAGAATTAAGGGGATCTTGGATAAAAGAGCTATTTAGGTGTTAATTTTGATTATACCCATTATATAAAGATTTGACTAAATTAATTAGTACTTACTTTACTAAATAAATTAAGTTTTATAAGAAAGCCTAATTAAATTGTTTAAGTCAAAATTGAAAACCTAAAAAAATAATATATAAATATGTGATATCTATGTTTTTTAAAAGTGTATTTAAAGTTTGTTTTTGCATCCTTACTCTTAAGAAGAGAAGAACCCACAAAATATCACACACTCAAATCATAGAAGTTAGCACTCTAATTAGTTTTTCGATCATGTGGATACTATCAAGACGTAAAGGTAACTGATCGGTATTCGTAGTTTAACAAAAATTATTTAATTAGAGGTATATGTGTATTTATAGTATTGAATTATATACATATGATAATACTAGAGTTTATCATATAGATTTTGGAAGCAAACTGTTTATTTTGTGTAATTTCACAGTGTGTGCATTGGTTTGCTTACACGAATAAAGATAATTCCTTTCATAAGGTTTTAACTATCCAAAAAATACATTTCTCTCCTTTAGTATATAACTGATGGTCTTTCATGTTCCTTCTAAGTTTTGAAATAGATTAGGATGTCATCGATAACCACAATGACTAATCAATCCAAATAAAGTCTAAATATCATATTCATGAGATCGATAAAACTATGGAGGCAATAAGTTATCCTAAGTAGCATAACTAAACTCAAAGTATCTATATCAAGTTTTAAATGTTATATTTGATTCATCATCACCCTCAATCCTCTATCGATGGCATCTTAATTTCAATTTAATTTTTAAAGAAATACTTTGAATCACTTAATTGGTCAAATAACTCTTTAACTCGGAACAACGAATACTTGTTTTTGATAGTAACTCAGTTCAATTATCGTTAATTAACATATAATTGTAGTGAATCATCATACTTTTTGGCAAACAACATTATAGTTCTCCAAAGGAAAACATTAGGCATATAAATCCTTTTTAAACTAGTTTTCAAATTAATTTTAAAGAAATACTTTGAATTACCGAACTGGTCAAATAACTTATCAATAAGGGACAATTGATACTTGTTCTTGATTATAACTTGGTTAAGCTATTAATAATCAAATATATAATCACATTAAACTATCATACTTCTTAACAAATAATAATTGAGCTTTTCAAAAAAAAAAAAAAAACACTAAGTGTATAAATCCCTTTTACAATTATAATAATTTAGTTGGTGTTATACGATATGAAGATATGAAAATTGAAGAAGTGACTAAAACTAAATGAATAAAGATCTTTTCAAGAAACATATAAAAAAAACCTATAATTATTGATATAAATGGGGTTTGTCTGGCAATAATTGGTATGCCTTTCATCATTTCATCAAACAACAGTAAAATTCTCCAATTTATTTTATCCACCATGATACACTTTAAGAATAGAACTAGATGATTCTACACATAAATTAACTTGACATACCACTAACTTCTCATTATTTTACATAAAACATGATTTTCTTATTGCGATAGCCAACTATAACTCAATAATTATACAATCAATCCATACCTAGGATTACATTAAACTTAAGTCAAATATCATAATCAATTTTTGTCCAACAATTGCATTACTAGATTTATACTCAATAGGTACTCTATAAATACCTTTAATAGTGTCAAACTTTTCCTTTATAACCTTTAACCATCTTTCACTTACAGTAAGATCAAATTATTCCTTAAACTTCAGTGATTCTATTTCATAAATTCTTTAAATATAGCTACCCTATGTATCTTATCACTAAATTTAGTATTAATCTAATAACCTTAAGTACATTAGTCATATGCTTCAAATAGATTATGCACTAGTATAATAGGACTAATAACTCTTTGTGGAGTCATTCTATTAATAATGTATTATTAGACTATAGCATTAATATGATGCATATGGACTAAAACGATTGAAAATATTAAATTTAAACTTTAAAATTTACAAGTGTCACATCCCTAGGGAAGTAAAGTCATACCCTGATACTAAAAATGTTGTTACACTCTAAAATAGAGATTAGTAACTTTTAAGTTGAAAAATTAAACTATTAAATAAAATAATATTGATCAAATAGTCAAATGTGCCTCAAGATCTTTAAAACAATTCAAAATATAAAACCTATTGATACATCACAAAAGAATGTGAACACCTACCTATTATATTTTTAAATGAATAAATTTAAAACTAAGTAATTCATATAAATCATACATCATTACATAATCAAAAGTTTGATAAATTAGATACAAGTCAATAAGAAAGTACAAATATCCCTTATTGTATCCACTAGTACATTAACGTACTACTCACTCCACTTTATCCAAATTGTACTAAAAACTTTCCTAGAGGGAAAAAGGAAGGAATAAGCAAAACTACTATACTTAATAAGAATTATTATTGTTTACCTATGTTAGTTTTACTAGAAAGTCTACATGGTTAGAAGAAAAATAATTTATACCAATTTTTAATAAAATCACCGATAATGCTAAATATTAGAAAGTTTCACATTTTATACGTAATATATATTATACAACTAAAGTAAACATTATTTTTAAATTTTAAATCGTAATCATAATTTTATATTGGCATTCGTAGTAACAAAACGTGTCACTCAAATATTTTGATTATAAAACATCATAATTAATTAAAAATAATTTAAGTTTATTTCATACCATAATCATAATTTTTTACACACACACACACACACACACACACACACACACATCTATGCAAATATATTGAATTAAAATTTTAAAGTGCATAGCTAAGTAGGTGATAAAATTCCTACCTTATTCACCTCAATTTATATGCCTCTCGATTCAGAAAGTCGTTTAGTCAATCTGAAGTCATAATTAGATTTCTTTCATCAAAATGAGTCTAACAAATATCTTTAGGACTAAAAATAATGTCCAAAATGTTCAAAAAGATGCTTTGACCAAATGTTGACCATTGATCGATCAACTTTACTAATCAACGACGATCAACGATGGTAGTGACAAAAATTTTGACACTGTGAGGGATGTATCTTAAGCTATTTTATAGTTCTCAATGTCTTAAGTCTAATGGTGCAGTCTGTTTCTTCACCTAATACACCATTTGCTAAAAATCTAACTAAAAAATCGTGGCCCTAATGATATTCTCGAAAAAAAAAAATAGCAACTTTTAGGTTGTAAATTCTTGATAAATTTTGTTCTACTTGACATATTGATTTCATTGGTATGCTCAATTTTTTAATAAAAAATCAGAGTTGGTTGGAAAGTTGAGTTAAAGAAATTACACAATTTTGAACAGAATTTGGCAAAATTTGCAAAATGACTCCAAATATTTTCTAAATTATACTTAAAACTTAAATATCTAAAAGACATATAATTTCATTCAAATTTTTTACAATTTAGTTTTCACTAAAAATCGATAAAATATAAAATATTTATTATAATATTAAAGTATTTATTTGATATTTTTCAAGGTGTAAGATTAAGACAATTAGATTGCTTTCAACGTATATAAAGAGCAATATTTGTTGGAATAGTAACATTAGTAATAATAGGTGATTCATCCTTTCGAATAGTATAATCAATATCCACCCACTTTAAATAAACAAAATTTTTCGCATTCCATACTTTGAAATTATCTTCATTTAACTCAAGAACATTACAATTAATATCAGATAAATTCACAAGTTATATAACTGCATCTAATACATGCTTACATCATATAATTAAGGCTAGTATAAATTTATCATACTTTAAAAATATGAATCAAATGATATAAAAACTATATGTGGGTTAAGTATTTTATTCAAGTATATTTATATATTTTTATGATAAAATTATTAAATTATATCTAATTTCTTAATTACTGTGGGTAAATTAACAAAAATAAATTGATATTTTAATCCTAATTAATCCTATAATATAATTAAAATTCATATGGGATAAAATTTATTATATTAAACATAATTAATTACAATAAATGTTATTAAACTATATGTGATATATACATTTTAATATATAATTTGCTTAATTTAGAGATGTTGTGACTAATTCCTAATTAATTGAATTGTATGGATCACTTGTTAGATATGCCCTAGAAGCCATTCGTGTTATCAACTTTGGGGATATTTTATTATATATATATATTATTTATTAATAAAAGAAAGAATCTTTTATTTACAAATGTGAACTATTTTCTTTATTTAGTCATACATATAAATAAAGTATATTTGTAAATTATCCTAATAATTTATTTAATTATTAAATAAAATTATTAAAGTCACTCACTATGGAAGTGATATTAAATGGGTAACGATATCGTATAGTATGCATACTAAATATCTCTAGTGAATATTATGAGATGATATTAATACAGGTAATATAATAGTTACGTTATTAGCATATTAGTATATATTAAATAATTAAAAAATAATTTATTTCAACATAACTTTATAATGATAAATCACATAGTGTTGCATGTAGTCAATGATTTATCGTATAATTGTATTAGTGTGTGATACTATTCTTTAACATGAGATATCATAATCAAATCTGATGTAGATGTACGTGATTGATATAGTGCTTAAATACAAGATTAATAATGTCTTGTATAATAAAATTGATTTAATCACATGCTATTTACATTTGAAAATAGATGATGGTCAAAACGAGATCCATTAGCTTAATATATATAAGATCGGAGTTATCACTGACTTGATTCAAATTCAAGTTTTTTAATAAACATCGATAAATGACTAAAATAGTAAATCTCTAGTCAGAGTAATTAAATTTCACGAGAAAGAATTTGTGGTGATAAGTTCAGTACATATTAATCAATAGTTCGTATTTATATCGATATAAGATTTTAACATACTATGAACCCTTACTCGCTTAGAATTAAATAATGAAAGGATTTTACCTATACAGTATATACAATTGAGATGAGATTTGATGAAGTGCGATTTCATTGTGATTTAGGGACTATAGTATATTACTAAATGTTAACTATAGTCATTGAACTTTTAAATAGTTCAAAACTCAAAAGGTTCGAAATTTGTTTACAATTATTTCACAGTAAGCTTACATAATCACACCATTACTAAACACAGTGAAAAAATATTTTAGAGAAAAAATATTATCGGTAATAAGGCTAGTATCTTTAAAATAATATTTAAGTAGAAATAAATATATATAAGTATTATATATTTATAAATTTTTTAAAATATTTAAAGAATTTTTTTATTATTTTACATTAAAATATAATTTAATATAAATTACATGGTCATATTTATAATATGAATTATTTAAAAACTTATATACAATTGTGTAATTATTGAATAATTACACTTAAACCCATGAAGATATACTTAATTGCATTTGGTTAAAAGTTAATCAAATGTCTTGCATTCAAGTACATGGACTTAAATGTATAAAATGAAATTCATTGGATAATTATTATTATGTTTATAACACATTCACTTTTAATTAAAGGTGAGGGCAAATGTAACACCCCTCTATTTAAAATCAACTACATAAGATATAATCTGAATTTTTTTTTTATTTTTTTAAACATAAAGATATATATATATATATATGTGCGAAAGTTGGATATGTATAATATCCTGGTTACACACATAATCCATAGTATGTAACCCAAAAATACAAGTTTACTGTACCAACGTATATATATATACATATACATATAGATACATACGCATAATTATGCATTAACACAAAAAATACCCTCATCATCAAGATACTAGCCCTGTTAATGCCTCGAAGAGTTCGCATCCATATCCCGCGGCGTCACATTACCTGTAAAAACCACAATTCACAAAGGGTGAGCGAAACAGCTCAGTAAGAAAACATAATATTTTAGTACAGAATTTGTTTCCCTATCATATATACTATACGATACTGATGACGTAGAGGTTATTAACCTCATATCGCCTTAACATAATCTAACGAGATAAATACACTCCGACTATATACTCTGTATCACTATCCACATAATACTCATAGTTATTATATAGAATATAAATAAATCTACATGCATTTCGAAATCAAAAACACATGACATTTTTAATAAATTATCGACAAATATATAACCGGTTGTGCTAATACAGTTATGGATCATGGCCACAAAGTAAATTCACCCAACCCTCATCCATTCACACCACTCGTCTATCGGGTTGAGCGTATATTTTATATATGATCGATCATATAATCTGGTTATAACCAAGCCAGCGGGTGTGAAGGGTATCTAAATATTCGGATCCATAACTAATGTAGTCACACAATTAATACCACATGGCTTAAAACCATGCATTCATTTTTTTTTCAAAACTATTATACACTCAAACCATGTACAATAAATACCACATATGCGCACCTATACACACAGAAATGATAAATAACGTTTACATATTGATTTTATGCACATATGAAATTCGTTCACATAATAAATGTATAATGCACTTGCGGATAGTGATACTTAACCAACAATTCATAACACTTCCATAATCACATACATTCGCAAATACCCAGTCTACCAATTTCACTGGAATTTATTCATCACAATTATAATTTCTACTATTACGATAAATATATCGTATACTATTCAATATTAGTGGATAACCATATCAACGCATCATTTGCTAATAAAGAAAATTTATATAATAATTATAACTACTATAATTATTATGACAACCAACGTGTAACGTCCTAAATATTACAATCTATTCTAAATTCTATTAACCAAACTCCGATCACACGGCCATAATAATAATTCATTTATGCATTCTAACAACCATATAAAGTATTATACATACATAACACATCAAAATATTTCTAAATCTCCACAATAATAACCAAAGTTACCATTTTACCCTTCCTTCAAATTTTTTCCTCATTTTGTCCACCTAAATCAATTCCTATTAATTTCATTTGCTCCCTAACATACCTATACACATTCAAACATACCATAACATGTTAAAATATATCATTTAGAGGCTTGATGAACAGTACTCCAAATTTATCATTTTGCCCCTCTTTCAAATTTTCTTCCATTTCATACATTATTTTATACCCAATTTCATCTAAACACCATCCCTAAATCCATTCCTACACAAATCAACCACCAATCACAAATTTCATAAAAGAAAATTATATTTTTTTACCTTTAAAATATGCTAATTGCTTTATTAAACCTCCCAATACCGCAAAACTACCTAAATCACCATTAAAAACCATAAACCACTTTTAAAAACCACTTCTCAACAAATTCATAAATTGAAACTTAGTGAAATCAAGAACTTTTACCGTCAGATTAAAACTCTCGACTCGTAGAATAATTTTTCCTTCTGCGGTAACGCGTTTAATCGGGCAGATTAAAAGATTTTGCTTGATTTTTATCTAAAAAATTGAAAGAGAAAGGGAGAAGCACCTCATGGCAAGGAAGAGGAAAAAGTGAATTTTGTTTCAATTTTGAAAAGTCAACCAATCTTATCCCAATCCATATTTTTGAAAATTATACTATTGCCCAAAAATATTTCAAAACTTGCATTTAGCTCCCAAGAAAATTATGAGACTACCCAAGCCATTTTTATATACTTTCACTTTAGTCCATCAATTTTAATTACCACTTTTTCTTTTAATTCCTTGTGAAAAGACTATTTTACCCCTAATAAAGAAAATTGGTCACTTTGGTCATTTTTCATCCTTTATAGAGAAATTCACATCCTAATTCAATTCTACTTTTTCATATCTTATTTACAACAATTACAAGAGTTCTGGGTGATTAAAATCTGACAGAGTCCTTCCGACCCTTGACGTAATGACCATTTTGCCCTTTTTAGCAAAATTGTCCTTTTTTGTCCAAAATAGAAATTTTGGCATTCTTATGCTTATAAAATCTATCTTTTCTTCTAACACACTCTATCATACTAATTTATATTTTTGAAATCTAGCTTGATCAATCAAAATTTTATCAAATGATGATTTTACCCTTTTTATTTTTGACTTTCCAAAATATATCAACCGCGTCTCGAATTGAAATTAAATATATCAATATAATATTTATGAAATTCTAAGACTTTTTCTATGCGATCAAACTCACTTTGGCCTCAATTTTGAGTGAAAAGATTATTTTGCCCCTACTCGACAAAATAACCTATTCAATCGATTTTCATTCGATTTCCTTCCAATAATTTCATAAAACATTTTCAAGGACAAAAGATAATAAAGATTAGGGTTTATTTATATCTGAGTGTCACAGCAAATATGAAAAGCATAAATATATTGAAGTATATATGTGGGCAACTTTACCAATTTTGTAATATTTTTGAAATAAAAAACAAGTTCTCTTAAGTGTAATATTCAACCAACCCCTTTTGCTTGCATTTGATAGTGTAAATTATAGTTCCTTCACAAAATTGAAGGTATGTATTCATCACCCATGTTTTATGTATGGTGATAACTCATTCATGGTTGGAAATTTTGTATATATGAGATGCATCCACACTTGGCATTTCAAGTGTTTGATGAAATGTTTGAGTAAACCCAAGTTTATGTTTAATGCATGATTTTATGGTTTCCAATCCTTCATCACTTAGACATTTTCAATATATATTGCATGCGACAAACATTTATATAAAAATTGAATATGTTTGTAAAATAAAACGAAACAATTTAGCTAAGTGGTTTATGCAGCAAATTTAAAACCTCAAGGCGTGGATTGGAATCCCAATCTCACAAAAGTGTGGATTTACTCCTTTTTTTTAATAAGTTGAAACTGACATATCATACATGGCTAAAGGAAATATGGAACATGTTGTTTTATTCCTCCAATCATCTTCAACGTCCAACTAGGTCGGATTGACCAAAATTTGACCTAGTTACTGACCTGAATGAAAACCCAATGGTTTCTCATTATTTTTAGAGCCAATTTCAAAAATTTTTATGTCCAAAATGTTAAAAATTCAATTTTTCAATGATTTCTAATGTCATTTTCCATCTAAAACACATTAAAGCTAATTTCATCAAAGATTTTTCAAATTGGCCGATTGCACCAAATGCAAATTTTCAAAGAAAAATCTTTTGAACTTATCAAGGAAGAGGTTTTATTAAGCTCTGATACTAAATGATTGCAAGAAACAACTTGATAACATGCTATGAGTACACAAAATTTAAAAGCAAAAATTTACCAACAAAGAGCACTAACTTCTTATTATTACTTTTCTTACTAAAATGACATCCCAAGTAGGATCGTTTAAGCTCTTATAACCCTCAAGTGATGGTGTTTTTCACGAAATTCAAGCTTATGGAGGTTTCTCAATTAAAAATCATTTTGCAATTTGTTTGAAGTTTTACGTAGTTTCTTGGAAGTTACAATCCTCAATGCCAGTTGCTAGTAGTTACTAGAAATATGTACATGGAAGTTTGGGAATTTTCTAAGCTAGTGGGAAGTTATAGGACCATTTGAGGTGGTGGTTAACCACTAATAATGGTGGTTATCACCAACATGATAGTTAATAAATAAGAAATAAACCTTAATTTAAGTTTTACGTGAGCAAAAGATTTTTAAATAATACACACAAGAATTTAAATTAGTTTTTATTTGCAGTTGTTAGGAATAAATGAAAGAGTGCTCTTTGAAATATATACGACAGATTGTTATTAGAGGGATACATTTGGATCACTCCATCTCAGTCTTCTCTCTGAATAATTTGCAAGTTTATTATTGGACCTTCCTTAATGAGGAGATGTTTCATGCAAAATGTCTAGGCAGTGAAAAATGTTGTTCTGCCAAGATATACAGAAGCTAGAAACAAAGATGGGTTTACTCCAGGATGTCACAGAACGCGGGCTGGACATTAAGATAGAGGCAGAAAGACAGCATAAAATAGTCTAAATGCAAGCCTAAACTTGGCCCAGCTTCTAGAAGGCCCAAGCACTCAAAAACTCCTGCATTGGAGGGAAGAATTGGAGGGATTTTTCAAATATTTAAGTTTGAATTTTCCCTCCCATTTGCCTAAAAATTATAGAGAATATCCTAGCCATCAAAAGTGTCTTTTGTAAAACAAATCCTAACCCTCCATTCCACCTACCTCCAACTATAAATAGGCTTCACTTTTTTAGGACAAAACATTCACCATAGTGTAAACACAACTAGTCCTAAAGAGTTGTAAAGTTTTATAGTCTTGTAATCTCTTCATTCAATTCAAGAATTCTTCTTCAAGTTCTTTCACAATTTCTTGCTTTCTCTAGTCTCCCAAGCTTCTTAGTGTGCTAAAAATTATTTTTCGCACAACGATAAAGGCTTGCTTAATGTAGTAGTGAGAGTTTTACTAGTTAAGTGTCGCACGGGTCTTATAAAAATCAAACGTCTCGTGACACGTGGTATCAGAGTGAAATTTGTGGGGATAACTCAAAGTTTCATCAAACATAATTCTCATCATGTCGATCAAGGAGGCAGAGCCAAGCAATGGTGCTAAAGCGCTGTAAAAAAAGCGCGGCCACGGAAAGGGCTGTGATGGAAAGAAGAATCTATCGAAGGACCGCTCTACATCTAAGGATGCATTCTGCTCTGCCGACGTGAGGTTAGCCAAGCTCGAGCTAGCAATGGGCGATGTGCTAAACCGCCTCGACACTCTCAAAATAAGGATGGATGAGCGCGAGCAAGACACCGGCACTGCCGAGATGGAAGGTAAGTTCTACGATGCCTTCAACTCTTTCGCTGCATCCATGAACTAGGCCATGGAGGAGTTTAAGAGAAGCATGGCAGCATAAGTGAGCGCTACCAATGCAAGGTTAGATGTCGTGAGACAAGACCTCGCCATGTGTAAGGCTGCAATAGCATCGGGGGCTACTGCAAGTGGTGTGTCGAAAGTTCGAGTTTTCAACCCGCCAAAGTATAGAGGCAAGTGCGATGCCAAGAAAATAGAGAACTTCCTTTGGACGACGAAGCGCTACCTAGATGCGGTGAATGTGCACGACGACACCAACAAGATCAGTACGTGCACCCTCTTCTTCGAGCACGATGCAGCACCATGGTGAAAACGCCGCCACACTGAAATAGAAAGGGGGTTATGCATCATTGACACCTAGAACACATTCAAGGCAAATTTCAAGAGGTAATTTTACCCCAAGAATGCAAAAGAGGTGGCGATAAGGAAGCTTCGCGGGCTAAAGCAGCGGGGGTCGATCAAGGATTATATTAGGGAATACAACTTCCTAATGCTGGAAATACCCGACATGCCAGAGAAAAATTAGTTGCTATTCTTCCTAGACGGACTATAATCATGGGCGGAGCAAGAATTAAAGAGGCAAAATGTCCAAGACCTTGCTTCAGCAATTGTGGCAACCGAGACACTGATCGAATTTCACTACAAGCCATCTAAGGGTAATAAGGGTAAGAAGACGACTCTGAACTCCAACCGGGGCAGCCATGATAAAAGTGGGGGAGACCGACCTCACAAGGTGGATCCGCAACCAAGTCGTCTGCTAAAGGACGAGAGGTGCAACGAAGGGCATATGGCGCAGGAGAAGCAAAAGTGAAATTGCTTCCTTTACGAAGAAACACACTACACTAGAGAATGCCCGCAGTGCTCCAAGCTAAATGCCATCATCAGTGCCTACGAGAAGTCACAGAAGGATGCAAACTTGGGTTCGATACGCGTCCTTAACTCAATAAAGGCTAAAGAGACGTATAAGGCCAAGGCTGCTGTGAAGTTTGATTCCGAGAAGATGCTCAAGTATGTCAACGCCAACATCAATAGGGTAAGCTTCAAGGCATTCATCGATTGTGGCACTAATCAATGCTTAATCGCCGCAAGTCTTGCACATCGGTTGGGCTTAGCGCACATCAAGGGGTCAAGATGGGTGAAGGTCATCGACCAACCTCTACGACTGATTCACAGAGTTGCTCGAAAGGTGCCGATGCAGATGGGTCATGGCGCAGCATGGTCAATTTAACCGTCATGCTGATGAGTGATTTCGACATGGTATTGGGCAATGAGTGCATTGATCGCGTGCTGCCCTTCACCTTTATCAACGATGAGTGCATGGAATTCAATGATGCAGGAAAGCTCCATAAGGTGTCGATTGAGCAGAGACACATCAACACTTGAGTGTTGTCCGCACTACAAGTTGTTAAGGCAGTCAAGAAAAGGGAGGACACCTACCTCACCATTTTGAAGGAAGATGATACTTCCGCAACCACAATCGATGTCCTGAAAGAAGTCCAAGGTATTCTTCAAGAGTTCAATGATGTGATGCCTCTAGAACTGCCAAAGAAACTTTCGCCGAGACGTGAGGTGGACTATGAGATCGAGCTCGACCTTGGTACTAAACCTCCAGCTATGGAACCCTATCACATGACACTGCCCGAGCTCAAAGAACTCTGAAAGCAATTGAAGGAGTTTTAGAGGCCGAATTCATAAAGCCTTTAAAGGCACCATTTGGCTCGCTGGTTTTGTTCCAATGAAAGCATGATAAAAGCTTGCGCTTGTGCATCAACTACCGGACGCTAAATAAGGTGACGGTCAAGAACCGTTACTCGATTCCCCGCGTAGATGACTTATTCGATCGCCTTGGGAATGCTCGATGGTTCTCCAAGCTTGATCTAATGTCTGACTACTGGCAAGTGCGCATCGCCGAGGGAGATGAGTCGAAGATAACATGTGTGACCAGGTATGGATCATACGAGTTCTTAATTATGCCTTTTGATCTCACCAATGCACCTGCCACCTTCTGCACCCTCATGAACAAAATCTTCCACTCGTTCCTCGACAAATTCATGGTCATATATCTATACGACATCGTGCTCTACAGCGAGAACCTTAAGGATCATGTGGAGCACTTAAAGTTAGTCTTTCAATCCCTGCGAGACAACGAGCTGTACATGAAGAAAAAAAAGTGCTTGTTCGCTTAGTAAGAGGTGATGTTCTTAGGCCACAAGATAATGGATGAACGAGTACATATGGATACGGCCAAGGTATGCGCCATCCAAGAATGGCAACCCCCTACTACTGTGATGGAGCTAAGATCATTTTTTGGCCTAGTTAACTACTACCGACGCTTTATTTAAGGGTATTCTGCCCTTGCAACACCCTTGACCAACTTGCTTAAGAAGAAAGAGACATGAAAATAGTAGCTAGCATGTTAAGTAGCCTTTGAAGATCTTAAGTAAACCATGATGGAGGAGCCGGTTCTCTCACTGCCCGACTACTCTAAGTCGTTTAAGGTGCACACGTTCACATCGAACTTTGCAATTGGGGGAGTGCTTATGCAAGATAGACACCCCATTGCCTACGAGAGCTGCAAGCTAAATGACACGGAGCGAAGATATCCCGTGCATGATAAAGAGATGATAGCGATCATCCACTGTTTATGGGTATGGCAACACTACTTGCTTGGGAGTCGGTTCGTGATCAAAACTGACAACGTAGCAATGAGTTACTTCCAAAATCATAAGAAACTCAGCCCCAAGCAAGCATGATGGTAAGACTTCTTGGCGAAATTTGACTATGTCATGGAGTACAAGCCCAATCGAGCCAACGTTGTGGTCGATGCCTTAAGCTGCAAAGCAGAGTTTGCCAACATCAGCTGGCCCGAGTACGACATCATGGAGCTCGTGAAGGAAGGCTTGACCAATGATCAATTCACCAAAAGTTTGATGGAGCTTGGCAAGACAAGGCAATTTTGGGAGCACAACGATATTCTCTATACCGTCGGGAATCGACTGTCATTTCGAAATGGAGGAACTTACGAACGGAGTTGATGAGAGAGTTCCACGACTTTAAATGGGTGAGGGACATCTAGGAACTCATCGCACTATAGCTTTGTTTGGAGATTTTTACTATTGACTGCAGATGAGGGCTGATGTGGAGGCATACGTGAAAACTTGCCTCGTATGCTAGCAAGATAAGGTCGAACATAAACATTCAACAGGTTTACTCGAACCTCTTCCTATCCCCAAGCATCCATGGGAGTACATCACCTTAAACTTCATCTCCGTACTTCTAACTTCTGAAGGATGTGGTCCGTCTTGGTTGTAGTGGACAAATTATCGAAGTATGGCACTTTCATTCTTACCCCATGAGATTGCAATGCTGAGGGAGCCGCACGCTTATTCTTCAAGCACGTTGTAAAGTATTGGGGCTTACCTCGCTACATCATCAGTAATAGAGATTCGAAGTTCACCGAAAGATTCTAGAGAGAGTTGTTCAGGCTCATGGGCTCGGATCTCCACTTCTTCACAAGCATCTACCCACAAACCGATGGCCAGACAAAGTGAGTGAATGTCTTGATGGAGATATATCTACGGCACTTTGTGAGTGCTAATCATCGTAATTGGGTGAAGTTGATAGATGTGGCATAATTCTCCTACAACTTACAGCGGAGTAAAGCCACTCAACATAGCCCTTTCGAGATTGTGATGGGTCGACAACCCCTAACGTCGCAGACAATGACAAAAGGATATGCAGGTTTTAGTCCTTCCGCCTACAAATGGGTCAAAGGTTGGCAAGAGCATATCGATGTGGCAAAGGTCTACTTGGATAAAGCGTCCAAGAAAATAAAGAAATGAGCAAACAATAGTCAAAGACCGCTGGAGTTCCAAGTCGAAGATCTTGTCTTGGTGAAGTTACCACCTCGACAATTTAAGGTGCAGCGTCAAGTGCATCCGAGGTTGGTACGCAAGTATGAAGGGCCTTTTCCTATCCTCACAAAGGTCAGAAAGGTTTCTTATTGAGTAAAATTGCCGCGCAAGCTAAGGATCCATCTAGTCTTCCATGTAAGCTGTCTGAAGCCATGTCATGTAGATGCGGAAGACACAAGTCATGGCGAGTCACATAGAGCATCACTCACCAACTTAGCCTCCTTCGACCGTCAAGCCGAAGAAATTCTAGCAGATTGACTTGTTCGAAAAAGTAGAGTTCCCAATTACATAAAATACCTAATCAAGCGGAAGAACTTGCCAAGCCATGAAACAAGTTAGGAGAATGAGGAAGATCTATGGCAATTCCGCAATGCCATTGAAGCATACAAGTAAAGGAAACTTGATGAGCGCATCAAGGACTTCAGTGGGAGAGGATGTCACAGAACGCAGGCTGAACATCAAGACAGAGGCAGAAAGACAGTATAAAATAATCCAAATGCAAGCCTAAACTTGGCCTAACTTCTAGAATTGGAGGAAATTTTTAAATATTTAAGTTTGAATTTTTCCTCCCATTTACCTAAAAATTGTAGAGAAAATCCTAGCCATCCAAAGTGACTTTTGTAAAACAAATCCTATCCCTCAATTCCACTCACCTCCAACTATAAATAGGCCTCATTTTCTTAGGTTAAAGCATCCACCAAAGTGTAAACACAAGTAGTTCTAAAGAGTTGTAAAGTTTTATAGTTTTGTAATCTCTTCATTCAATTTAAGAATTCTTCTTCAAGTTCTCTTGCAATTTCATGTTTTCTCTAGTCTCTTAAGTATCTTAGTGTACTAAAAATCATCTTTCGCACAACGATAAAGGCTTGCTTAGTGTAGTAGTGAAAGTTTTACTAGTTAAGCGTCGCACAGGTCTTGCGAAAATCAAACGTCCCGTGACAAGGAGCTCTGTTTTTCAGAGCAATGATGAAACTTAAAAGGAAAAAGAAAGAAATGGATGAAAGAAACTTCAGCATCTTGCACGGGTTAGCAGCACTTATCACCACTTTAGCTTTTACGGCAGTTTTGATGATATTAGGTGGCAACAATGAAGACACGGGGTTTCTGATTTTTTTGGAAAAAGTTTCTTTGACGATTTTTGCCATATCAGGTGTGATATCATTGGTATCGTGATAATAAACTTTTTATCCATTCTCATTCCACGATATATAGAAAATGATTTCCTCAGGTTGTTGCCAAGAAAGTTGTGTATTGGTCTGTTAACACTGTTTGTATCAATAGCAAGTATAATGGTAATGTTTTCCTTGTCTTCAACAACAAAACGTTGTGGATTGCTATTCTTGTTATAGTATTGCTTTAACACCAGTAATCGTGTTCATTTCGCTACATTTCTGACTCTTTTATGTTGTTATGTGTCCAGATACTGGTAATCTTTTCTACAAAGAAGGGGAAACAACTGATCAACGTCCAAAAAGTAATACACTCGATATACACGTTTAAAACTTCAATTCAAGTTTAGCACAAATGTTTGAATATTCTGTCTCCTTTTGATTTTTTTTTTTTTTTTGTAATTAGTAAAACACTATCATAAATTAAATTTGTAAACATTTATACTATTTTCAATTATAATTTTATTTTTAGTGATTTTTGGTTGTGAATTCAATTTTTGTTATGAGAGGTATTTTTATATTCATATAAAAAAAGCGTAAAATGAGACACGGCTCTTTTAAAATAAAATAGATCAAAATCTATTATAATTATTATTGCTCTTACACCAAAATTTGTTCATATGGTCATACCTATAACATAACGGTTCTTTTAAGTTCAAAAATTCTTTTCATTTAAGAATTAAAATATATATTGAAAAATAATATTTTTCTTGATTACAAATAATAGGCACACATGGCTATAATATATGCACGAAGAAGGCTACGATTTTAAAAGAAATATTAAACTATTATAAATAAACTATTAATTCATAAACATAGAAAAAGAGAAATAGAGAAGAGAGTGAACATTGAGAAAAATTTTGCAATCTTTCTTAAACTTTTTATTTTCTATTTTCAAATGAATATACAATTCTATTTACAAGAAAAGATAAAAGTATAATAGATATTTTATATGGGACTTAAGTGATATTTGTTAAATAATTTAGTGCCAACCAACTATTCTATCCTATGCACTTGCAATCATTAGAAATGTCTAAAGGGCTAGGCTAGCCAAAGTTGGATCCATCTACAGTAGTGATTAGGCCTAGGCCAAGCCCAAGCCCAAGCACAAGCCCCTTAGAGGCCTAAACCAAGCCCAAGCCTGCAAGGTCCCAAGTCTAGTCTAAGCCCTTTAGGTTCACTAAACATTATTTTTTTTTATAATTTCATTTATTATTTTAATATATATATATATGTGTGTGTGTATATATATATATATATTACTTTTCTTTCTATATTATTTCATTCATTTTATCAATTTTAAATTTTTAACATGCTAACTTTGCAAATGTTTTCAATTATGCATACCAAGATCATCAAAGCATATATTTAATGTAAACGTAATATGTGTGTATTTTGATATTTTGGTATTTATTGTTATAAAAAATAAAATAAAATAAAAGTAACAATACTAATACTACTAATTTCAAATAATTATTATAAATTTTATCATCTAAATATTACAATATTAATTAAAGAAATACCATGAGTGATGAGTGTATTAAAAGAAAAAAAAATCATTATATAATTGACAAATGACAAATATATTAACATCACTTAGAACAAAAAAAGAAATAAAAATAAATAAATAATATTATATATCAAATGATTTTGGTCTATTTATTTTAAATTAATTTAACATTTAAATTACAACATTAAATAAATTAATTTTAAAGTAAATGAGTGAACTTGCATTACTATAATTACAGTTGGCATTTATTAAACTATTTATCATTTACATTTTACTCATTTTTTTGTTTTATAATAAAATTACAAATATCAAAAATAAAAAATTATAAATATTACAAACTAATTTTTATCAATAGAATAACTCTCCATTTTCAAATCATCATCAACTTAGTCATCATTCTGGACTTGATCTTGAATTTTAAGTTCTACATCCTTTCAATTTTTCAAGCATATCAAGCAATCCAAAATTTTCGATAACAATCTCAATTTGTGTTCATCCAATACCCTATTTCCTATACTAAAAGTAGATTTCAATACTATTGTGAATATTGGAAGAGTTAGTAAATCACGAGCTATGATAGATAATTTCCACCATTGCGAAACATCAAATTTTTTTTTTAATCTATGTTAAACATTAAATTATAATTAGTAAAAATATATTTTCCTAATTCATTAAAGCCACTAAAAGAAGAAGAAAAGATTAAGCATATCTATCTGTAACAATGTTCAAAAATTTTCATGAAAGAGTATTAATTATAAGTTCATCATTCCATTCATAAATTGACATATTTATTTCAACTATATCCTGATTTGACTATAAATATTATTTAAAGAGTTTTCAATAGAAAAGTTATCCATATCACATGTAACCTTCAAATTATTATAAAAACGAGGACATAAACCATACTCGTTACCTAACCTATTTTGTAAATAGAGCTAAATTTAGCCCTAATCCCCAGTCCAAATAGGTCAAGTGCCACGAGTCCCCATACCCATGAGGATTTTTGCCTACACTATCTACAATGAACTCTTCCATTACAACTTTACCACAATACTTTAAGCTCTTGACAATGTGATTGCAAGTAATGGGTTCATTTTTCTCCTTAACAAGAATGTCAGTAATTAGTGAGATGGTTAATTGTTAAGAATCATAAAGAAAAATTCTTGACTAGCAACAAAACAAACCCCATGATCTCACAGGTAAGTTATAGGAGGTATCAGTGTTGGTGACAGAAACGAGTGTGCCATAAATACATTCTAGCTATTATACGTGTTGGTTATGTGCCCTAATTTTAATAAGGGTAAATATGTAATTATGTATTATTAATAAAATAAATATTTTATTTATAAGTTTTGTCTGTCATAAATATTAATTACTTGTAATATAAAGTCCTTAAAATAACAATTAGAGGAATTAACTTTAATTTATAAGATTTGGTCATTCTTAAATATTCTCAATCATAGAATTATCAACACTATGATATAAATGAATTTAACCTAGATTGACATATATTATATTTGCTTCCTTAGAGAAAGAAGATAGCTTATCACATAATCTACTAATGAATATTTTCACTTAGTCTAACATATGAATACTTATTAAATAATAAATACGTCAAACTGACCCGCTTAAAAACCCATATCTATGAGATTTTTCTAAATTACTATAATATGAATGATCTTTAGACTTAAGGGTTTCATAGTACCTTGTATGTGGATCATATATGCTTGGGCATTACTCCTCTATTATCCATAGTGAGATTGCACATAGGATAATGATTAGGCCATATGACAACACATGAAGGTTATGAAAGTTCAATAAATAATTTACTACTTTGGATAACATATAGTTGACATCCTAAGTGGCCCTATTTTGACAAAAATGTTGTAGGATATAGTATATAACCTAAGTCCATGCCCATGATGAGTTTTATAAAGAGTTTTAGAAATTTTAAAATAATATTATCAACTCAAGTCAAAACTTTTCAATGATCATGATTTAATAGAGTAGATATTTTTCATACTCTACAATAATAGGTGGGATATGTATGAGATGAAAAGATTGAATTATACAATAATCGCCTGCGAAATAAATTTTACTTAAATTAATATTCTTTCTTAATTAGGACTCGTGATACATTGCTAAATTTCACACTTGATTTATAAAAATTAGTTTATTAATTAAAAAATTAATTAAGGATAAATTAATTTATTTAAACTTAAGAAGTCTATAACTATTTCAATTGTCAATATAAAAAAGAATATAATGGGTCACATACTTTAAAGTATTCAGGAGTTTCTAACTATTATTTTGTAATTTTTAAAAGTTTAAGGGTTAAAACTTAATTAAATAAATTGCTTGTTTTCATTATTTTCATATTTATCATAATAATAAATTTTATTTAATTAATTTGATTAATTAAAAAGATAATTAGTTATTTAATTAAAGTAAGATAGCAATCCTATTAAATAAGATTAAATTCTATGTTTAATCTAAATACTTCTAATATGATTATAAGTAAATAACTAAAAATTATAAATACTTCTTCTTTTTTAGCAAAAATGTGTCAATTAGTTTTTTAAAAAATTAAAATTTAAAAAAACTAATTTTTATAGTCAAAATATCTAAACCTTAATTCAAATCTTTTTATGTGGATACTATTAGAAATGACACACTTAGGTAGTTTATTCAAGGAAACGATATTCGTCTAATTTTTGTATTTTAGTCATAATTGTTGACTCAAAAATTATATTGATGCAATTTTAGTGGCAATAGAAAGAGAAATCAAAGATCTAAATTTATATATTACAAAGAGAATCTAATTATAATGTATTCAAGGTTAAAACTGAGTGAGAAATTATGGGTCTGTAGAAATTTTGAGAAAGAACCATAATTATAAAAGATTTTACTAGTGTAAGATATGTCATATAATCTTATCAATATTTTTAAATGATTTTTATTTATCATAAGCCATGCATAATAAAAGGATCTTTGTATGAAAATCAAGAATTTTTTTTTTAATTTTTCATTATGTATATGTTCTTGATTTTTCAACAATACATGCATATGAACTTATGCGCCCTAATTTGACACGTATGATACTTGTCAAATTTGGGGCATTACATTAATAATATACCTCATATGCATTCTCACTTCCCACTACGCAGAATAAGATTTTCTTTCATTCATGCCAAAAAGTTGCATATTGAATTGCTAACACTTTTAATATCAATAAGTAGTGTTTTCTATAACATTTTTCATTGTCTTTAACAACAAAAGGTTATAGGTGGCTATTCTCGTTACTGTCATTGTTTCAGTACCAGTCATCATGTTTGTTTGGCTACATTTTGAACTCCTTTGTGATTTGCTACATCGAATAGATTTCATCTTCCTGTAAGGTAAAAGAAGTCTTATTTGCATAGAAGGAGAATCAAACAATCGACATCTAAAAAGCAAGATATTCAATGCACATTTAAAAATTCAATGTACATGTAGCACAAATGTTTTAAGTGTCTTTCTCTTCAATTGGTTTCTTCCTGTGTATGTATATATAAAGACTATTGGTTTTGTTATCAGGTTGGATTTCCATCTTTAGTAATTCTATTGTAGATTTTTTTTCAAATTATCAATTCTCTTGTTAATGTGGATAGTTTTTTTTTTTAAATATATATATATATATATATATATATATATAAAATTTTAGAGGGATGTGCTATTAAGAATAAGAAGGGAGTGCAATAAAAACACCAAAGAGAGAAGAAAATAAATCCATTAAGCAAAGCAAAAAGTTAGGCACACCCCCATAATTTAGTAAGAGATATATGAATTATTTATGGATAAGGATCATCTCCTAGTCTTTTGTATTATTGACTAAATTTTACTTGTTAAAAGATTAAAAAATAAAAAAAATTAGTTAAAATAAAATCTAAACCCTTCATTATTTTTTATTTTTATATATTACTAGATTCTTAAAAGTTGAATATACAAAAGACTATGAGAGAATATTAGTCCATTATTTAGAGGTGAAAACATATCGAATCCGCTCAATTCAATATTTAAACAAATCAAATAGAACCAAAACCTTTTGGTTTTGTTAAAATTAAAATAAAAAAACCAAAGCAAAAGATAACACCAAACCAAACTTATTTGATTTTTCAAAAAACATCAATGCAATTATAGCATAAATGTTTGGCTGTTATTTCTCTCGCATTGATTTCTTCTAAAATCTAGACTTCTATTTTTGTTTATTTTAGTTTTTAAAATAATGATACTCTTTAATGTCTAATTGTTTTTGACATATATCTTTTTTTCATATATTATAATTTATTTCTATAATACTTATGATACTATATACACATATCTTAATTAATTTTATTTCAAATATAACTAAATACCTTTTAAAATGTGATAAATATAACTAAATCATTTTAAAAAATATAAAAAATTATTAAATAATAAATAAATTAATACATTATAATTACTTAAATAGTTAATTGTGTCATAAATGGGTTTACTTGTCAAAAATTCTAAATTCAAACTTGACAGTTTTTACCCATTCATTGTTGTGTCATTTTATGTCATATATATATATATATATATATATATATAATTACAAAGAAATTCGATACATATAGAAATAAAATATAATAAAATAAACCTTACACAATTTTGATTTGAAAAGCTTACTATTATTTTAAGGAAAGCATTAACTGATACTTATAATGCATTAGAGATTCTCAATTGTATATTTTTTTCTTCTCATAAGCTCTCTAACCAATACTAAAGAGAACATATGAAAGTAAATTGGGATCATGGTAACCCATAGCTTACTCAAAGAAAGAGTAAAAGGAGTATTAACAATTTTAAATCTTGTAGCAAAAAGTAGGCAACTTTTAAAATTTTAAAATATGTTAGAATTTTTAGATTAGCTCATTTGTGAGTAAAATTTAGTGTTTAAGTATATTTTAGAGTTTTATAATGATAAATATTTGATTACATCAAGGAAAAGTATTGGATAAGTTTTAAAGGCCTGGTGCTTGATCAAGGCTTGATAAATGTATAAGTAGCCCTGAAGAATTGAAGTTAGAAAGCTGGCACTTGACAGGCACTCAACTAGCACTCAAGCGGGCTCGACACTAAACTGGCATTTGACAAGCACTCGACTAGAGCTCAAGTGGGCTCGATACTGGATTAGCATTTAACATGTGCTCAACTGGCACTTAAGCATTTGTTTTCCAGAACTTTGGTATTCGACCTTCACTAGACATCTGCTCAAGCACTTTTGTGAAAAACATAAAATCCCAAGTTATAGGTTTAGGGTTTTGGGACAAAAATTTTTATATTTTTCATTCCATAGCCTTCCTAACCTAATTTACTTCATATAATCACAAATCTTACTTAATTATTGCGATTTGTGATTGATTGTTCTTGAAAGTCATAATCACCAAACTTTCTCTCTCTAAAAAAAAAAAGTCAACTATAGTCTTTGAGAATTTTTCAAGGTGTTAATGACTGAAATTTTGGTCTTTGAACGAGTCATTTGGGAATTCATAGAAGTAGGAAACAATCAAATTACTAGTTATTGGGATTTGCAAGAGTTCATGTGAAAAAAATTATCAATTATAAATTTTCTCTTTCTTGTAAAGTTTTTAGGTGGCTCCTTAAAAATTCTAAAGATTTTTATCCTGTGAAAAATTGTTCATAAAATTTCCCTTCGTTACTAAATCCTTGTGTACGACTTTACTTAATTGTATTATTAATTATCTTGTTTGTGGTAGGAATAGGTTATATGGCTTAGAGATTTATTCATTTTTTTTCATCTAAAGCATAGTAAATTTTTATGCATTTTAATTTGTTAAGTGTTTAATTTTCGCACAAAACACCTTTCACCCCTCCCCGCACCACAACCCCCTTCTACCTCATTCTCTTAGGTGTTTTAGGGTCTAAATATAAGTAATTTTAAAATAAGTTAACATTTTTCTATCATATGAATTAATAATTTTATCTTGATTATAAACAAAATTTGTAATGCCTATACAATAATTATCGCCATTGGTCTAAATCTTTTCAAAGACTCCCTAAACATAGGAATATACCTAAATCATAAAAACAACTAAATGAATGATTCTTGGATGGATTATGCACTGAAAGATAAGATCGGGTTGGAATACAACCAATGCATACTCTACAAGATACCATTTGGTTGGCTAGAAAATTGGAACTGCAAATTGAAAAAAGAAGAGCTCGTCATCAAGCATATGTCATTAGAATCAAATATAAGTGAATATTAGTTGTTATCAATGTATATTAGCTTCACAAAAAGGTATAGCAATCACTTGCTAATTTTTTCCTTTTGATAGCTCTTATTTGTAGAAAAAACTAAAGGGAGAGTTTCTCTCTAAAGGAAGGAGAACTAATGCGTAAGAAAAAATATAAGGATAAAAGAATTTAAGAAATCTTTGTTGAATTTTATTTAATTTATTTTTCATAGTTAAGAGGTGTTAAGTTTTGTATTATTGGCATTTTTTAAAAAAACTGTGTTTAATTGTTATGTTGTAACATGTATGTTGGTTTTTGCTGGTTATTGTTCATTAAATGCATTACTATCTATCTACATTTTTATAATTTTTCACATGCAAAAAGATTTTAAATTTTTCTAGTCATATTATTAATATTGACATTTATAATTAATTAGAAAACTTATTTAGAAATGTCTTTTATCAATAAAAAGAAAGGAAAAAAAGTTTTATTTAGGAAAGAATTCTTTTTAATTAAAAAGTTACATTCCTTATTGATTTAGGAAATAAACTCACACATAAACTAGGGTTAGGTTTTTGCTATACATACTTGTTTTATTTATTTTGTGCAACAACCAAGAGAGTGAACCACAGAGAACGCCTAACAAGTGTGTTTTGTGGCAAGTTTTTCTTGTTTCCTTGTCTCATTATTTTTAAAATTGTTTTCATATTATTCTTGTGATCTAAAAAGAAAAATAATTTGATGGATATTATAAGTTTATAATATCTAATCTCATAAACTTAGAGTGTATTCCTAAATATTTATCAAGACATTTTCTTGTTGGTTCTTTGAGAGAAAATTTGTTCTTGGTTAAAGGAGTTCAATAGTGATTAGAAAGAACATATTATTGAATTAAGTAAAAGGGAGTTCAACCCATTAAGGCGAGAGGATTTTGCTAAATAAGTCCATTTAAAAAGATTTAAAACTGTAGTGATAAATATAAGATAAAGTATTTATTTTGATTTAACTCTATTAGTGCTTGTAATCGTTATTTTTTTTAATGGATTATTTTTTTTAACATAACCTCATGAATATAGAATTGAAAATTTTAAATTACGTTAAAATTCAGTGATATCCTTTATTTATTCTATGCCATTATTTATTTTACTTAATTAATTGATTAATATTAATTAAAATTAATAAAGTTTAACATAAACGAATCTTATAATTGGTATCAAAGCATATCACTAATTATTTGATGAAATTTTTAATGTTTTGATTTGTTTTAGTGTAGATATGGACACTCAGAGAGAAGAAAGTTTTATATCATTACTTGATGGTACAAATTACTCATATTAAAAGGTAAAAATGTAAGCATTCATTAAATCTATATATGAGAAAGCTTGGCGAGCAGTAACTCATAGTTAGAATTATTACATGCTTAGGAAAAGAAATGATTCTCGTATAAATTGGATTGTTATTCATTAGTTACATAAACAATTAAATTACTTTCAATTATTTTATTTTATTCTTTTTGTAATCTACCTTTATTGTAGAATATTTAACACGCGTCTATTAAGGACAATTGTGTTTTTAGAGATGTATGCTAAAACGATATGTAATATCGCTTCTCCTCGAATTATGTATTCCCTGGTAACTTTAATTTCCAAAATCTTGACATTGCGCTGAAATTGATTTTTCAAAAGAGTTTACTTTGTTTAATTGTTTTTTTTTTCTAAATATTAGAAAATTGTCAGTGAAATTATGTACGTCGAAACTTGATTTTGTAATACGTAAAAAGCGATTGGAATTTATAGGAATTTTTCTAATGAAATATGTTAAAAAAAGATTATTATCATGATCTCTTGACAGGGCTTCGTTTCCATTATTAAGACTTATCAACTATTTATCGTCAAGTGCAGCATTAATTGTGGCATAAAAATGAAGGTCTGTTTTCTGCCTTTTGCTTTCCGGAGGATGATCATCGCTGCTTTCTTCTTTGCCGGACGGAGCAAGATTGCTGCTGATTTCGTCGTGAGGCCTTTTCTTGCTTGCTTTATTTGGATTAGATGCTGGGGGCTCCAGCTGTTCAAGCGTGGTAGGAACACGATGAATAATTTCTTCCGGATTGTGAACCTGCAGTTTCCTCAAATCTTGCTCCAAAGACTGAATTGTTGTAGTAAGCACATCAATTTCCTTATGTTTGCTAGCCACCTCTTCTTTGAGTTGATGTCTTTCAGCCAAAACTCTCTCAAAATACATGCAAGGAACTTGAAGAAAAAGCTGATGTTTCGTTGTATCTTTTGATATTCCTCCTGCCAGTTCACTTGCGTCAGCGGACTTATCTGGATGGGTTTTTTTTTTTTTTTTTCTTTTTATGGGACGAGAAATTAATTATATTAAAATAAAAAGCAGTTTATTTTTTGTCCAGAAAACTCAAGCCTATTAGTTCATCTGATTATAAAAAGAATATTTCCAGAAAATTTATTTGTATTTGACTTCTCAGTATTCGGAGACAATCTTCAATAACATAGTGTATGGGAAAGATAAAATTTTCAAGTTTAAACCCTTTGAATGCATGCTGAACTTAAAGTTCTGTTTACTAAATAACAAATAATTAATTGACAAAAGCCTGCTCCACCTGACTATCTCCCAGCATACAAAACAACCAAAACAGAAGAAAAATAAAATTAAAAAGAAAATGAAATGCATATTTAGCCATCGATAAGCTATGTGTAATCTACATATATGTTTACC
>CP135547.1:5303240-5363544 GCA_032402905.1 Khaya senegalensis | reverse complement strand
TAGGAACTGGGTTTTTTGCGATGTATTTGTTATGGGTAATAATAGGGGTAATTTTGAAATTAAATGGGAATGTTAAAGATTTAAATAATTAAAAATATTATTAGGAGTTTTTAGATGAGGGTTTGAATAAACTCATACTAAAACTATTTGGGAGAAAGTTAACACTAACGATATTTATGTTTGACAAATAGAGTATTAAATGATGAAATTGTTTAGCCTTTTCCTATTAGAAATGTCTATAACTAGTTAAAACAAGGGTAGAGAATTACGCTGTTTATGTTTGCATGTTTCTCAACGTAATTTATATTTATTTAAACGAACTATACATTGGTTCAAGATTACTACTTACAACGAAGAGGAAAATATTTCGGTGCAATATTTGTCAGTACTTTGTATTTGTAATTAGGAGTACATTTATGTATGAACTGGAATAAATTAGAGTGCTTTCAATTTTTTTTATTTTTTATTTTTGCATTTTCAATTCATTAAAAATCTATCAAAGAAATGGATATAAATAAATAAAAAATAAAGTAAAACGTAATAGCAAACCATTTAATGTTTCATCATCTGCATCAATTTTTCCTTTACTTGGCGTAGTCCCTTTAGGATTGGCATTATCTGTATTCACATTTGGAAAACATAAAGTTCAAAGTAATAATTATAAGTGTTTGAAGATGTTGTATGCATTAATTAGATGTCACCTTCTTGACATGAGCTCGAAACATCTGCTCTGGAAGTTGTAGACATCGCGTCTGCACAGGAGGAGGAAATTAATTAAAGTAAATATCTATCCATACCTAATTATGAATGTTTTAACTATAAAACTATAAATTCAAAACAAACAATTCCATTAACAAAGAGGAATCCATATTTATACAGAAACTCTAAATTCTATAACTAGATTGTTTACAATGATTTAAATTTATAGAGCTTACCTCTTTGTATACGTGATAGTCGAGATACATTTTTTTTTTTCAACCATCGATAAGTTTTACACATTAAATTCTACTCCGGTAGAGGAGAAGCTCACCTCCTTCAGACTATAGTGGAGCTCGCGAGGGCCCGCAAGTCACAATTATATACATACATACATATATATATATATATAATTTTTCAAAGAGCTCCTCTCATGTTTAACTAAAAATTGAACAACATCGGGTTTAAATTGGAAAACCATCAAAAACATTCAAAAATTATTATCGAACATTAAAATATATCAGTACTGGCTTCTTTATGATCATTATGAATACTTATTATGAAATTAAAATAACAGTAGGCCCCTCTCCCTCTCTCTACCCTCCCCCACACCACCCCGCCCCTCTCTCTCTCTCTCTCTCTATACACACATATATATATATATATGGGTTTAAGAAATTGCAATCGATAAAAGCACATGTTTATTGTATTAAGAAAAATAAAAACGCAAAAAAGATAAATTTAAAACTCAATTTAGAAGTAAAAAAATATATTTAATATTCTAAAAAACAAAAAAAAAATCGAAAACATCAATTTTCTTTTTTCTTTTTTAAGTTTGAATTTTCCGAAATCTTCAAAATTTTATACTTACATGTATTTGCAGAAGGAGGAACTTTTGTAGCTTGAGTGCAGGTGTAGAAGAGGGAGAGAGAAACAAAAGGAAGAAGTAATTCTATTACAAAAGTAAAAGTAATGATGGAGAAGTCGAGAAAAAGAGGAAGAGAGAGAGAGAATCAGAGAAACAATTTATTAATTTCAGTGTCAAAATCTTAATTGACTTAAGTCTTAAAAATTGAAAAATAAAAATTTTAAATGTGTTATGCACGTTGGGAGGATTTTGTGTATGACAACAGAATAAGGGAAAAGAAAAAGTGATAAATTTAAAAAACACAAGAAAAAAAAGAGTATCAATTATCTGAATTAATAAATGAGATGGGCACTTCATTCAATAGATGAAAATTTTAAGTTACATTACTTATATTAGATGGTAGAACTTTATAGTCTAAATATGTGCTGGTTATCCAGAGCGAAATTTTTTATATTCAACCAAACTTATCTATCCGGTTTCAGGGTCATCTTGTTGGACATAATTTACTGTTGTTGTTATTCTTTGTCATCATTATTATTATTATTTTCTCTCTAGACCAAAGAAATAATATCACTAATAATATAGAAGAAAAGTAATTGAAAGCAGCCCAGAGGAACATTATTAAAGAAAGAAAAAAGAAAAAATAAAACTTAAGTTTGAAGATCTTTACCTTGTATATGGCAGATTGGAGATTGAACCACAACACTCAACGGAAAATTTGAAAAGAGAGGCTTGAAAATAGAACAAATGAGCAAAGGATACAGAGAATATGCAGCACAAGTATAACACTTAAATACTATCTCGGTCAGGTGCAGAGCTACAACTTACACCTGGACCACACATAAATTTTTTAAATCGATATATAAAAAATAATTTTGCTTTAAACTTTGAAAATAAATTTTATCATAACATAACCCCTCATTTCTATAAAATGAATGGTACTGCCTAGTTTGGAAATTATTTAAAAATTTAGTCTTTTTAACTTTACCTTGGGCCGTGTCCTACATTACATTATTGTTGTTACATTACATTATTGTTGTTATTTTCTGAAACTTTGATTAAGTTTGTTGAATGAGTAATATATTTTTTATAATTTTAAAATCATTTATCACGCCATCAATTTTATCACCATTTAATGAGTGACATTAATTACGAGAACTTAACTATGTTACATGGTATAGCCAAAAGTTTTTTTAAGGTACACCTAAATGTAACATAAAAAATCTCTAATTATGATAAAAATTTAACACATATAATATTACATTTAATGTTTATACCCACCACAAATTTGTCTTTACTCATTAAGTTTCTCTCCAATATTTGTGTCCAAATCAATAATAGTAAATTTTTTTTTTGAAATTTTTTATGTTATATTTGGATGTATTTTACATTTAAAAATTTTAATACTTAGAACATAAAATATTTTATATAAAAACTTGAAATAAAGAATAAAATTATGAAATATTAAAATTTTATTCTTTTTTTAAATTTTTGTTATTTATTTTAAATTTTTATATAACCTATTAATATCTTTAATAAAGAAAGGCTTTTAATAAAATATTAACTTAATATCTTTAATGAAAAAAGATTTCAAATCAAATATTGACTTTGAATGTAACAATGTTTGTTTTTTTTTTTTTTTTTCATTTCCTATTTATACAAGAACAAGAAAAAAGACTGGTTGTTTAACCAACAAAAAATTTGGAAGCTAAGGACAAATCTAAAGTAGGTATGACCATTAAATTAAATATTTTTAATAAAAAAGAATTTAAATAATATATTAATTTAATATCTTTAATAAAGAAAGACTTCAAATCAAATATTAAATTTAAACTCAAATATAAAAAGTATGATTAATTAAGTTTTTATTTATTTAAAAATTAAAAAAATAAATAAATAAAAGATATGCATGTATTTATTATCTTAAAAAAAACGTAAAAAAAAAAATTGGCTTCTCAATTAATTTATGTTCTCTCGAATAATTGTTATTTCCATGTCAATAACAAGAGCTGTAAAACATATATTTAATATTTGCTCCTACTCTAGATTTGTCTAGGCTTTCAGATTAAGTTAATTTCTCTTAAATAATTGCCACATCCAAGTTAATAATAACGGCCCTCTTTGTATGTTTGTTTCTCGTTTCCATTTGCGATTAGATTTTATTTCTGGCCAAAGAAACTTTGTTTGATAAACTAATTTTCTTCATGTAAGAGACAAGCAAATTGTTCACTCCACGCATTTGTTCTCTCACATTTCTTTTATTCGACATAAGAATTTTGTTCATCATACAAATTTATAGTTAACTACAGCTTAAAAAATATTTCAGTTAATTGAAGTTTTTATCAACTAAATACGAAAGATTTATTTTGGCTTAAATTTATTAATTTTAATTAATTTTAACTAATTAATTAAATTAATCACAATGTAAATTAAATAGATAATTTTAATATGGTTTGAATTTTTCAACTTATATCTATAAAGTTATACTAGAGAAAAATAATCTACTAAAAAAATTAATCATTATAATTACTAATATATTCATACAAAATAAAAACTACTTCTTGTATTTGTCGTGTATCAATCTTGAGGTAAACTTGTTTAGTGAAGTTCTCATCTTGACATGTGTTTGACTTAATTTAACAAAATTCCCTTATTAGTTTATGTTAACTCACTTCAATAAATATAAGTCTTCTACTAAATAATAACATGAAAGTATATTGATAACATTTAAAAAACACTCTTTAAGTTTATGAAACTAAAAATTACATATTCATAATTTTTATCAAACTATTTTTTACTCTAAACCAAAATCATAAATAACTTGAAAATAAAAATTAAAAAAGGAGAAAATAAAACTTACAACATACACTCTCTTTTTGGCTTTCTTCAAGGCTACTTCATAAAAAAAAAAAAAAAAAATGCACATATATATAACAAAAACTTAATCATTATTGTGTATGATTGTGTTTTTAAAATAAAAAAAAATATATCTTCTTAAATAGGAAGAAGTTTTTTCTAAATAAAACTTTATTTCTTCAATAATTCTTTATTTCTTTTTATTTACAAAATATATCCTAAAATGAGTTTTTTTTAATTATGTATAAAGATCAACATTGGTAAATATAACTAAAAAACTTAAAAATTCTTCTTATGTGAAAATTATAAAAACACATATGAATAGTATCAAGTTGAATAAATACAAATTAACGCACAAATTCAACTATTGCAATAGAACATTAAATAAAAATAAATTTTTAAAAGATACCAATATCGCAAACCTTAACAATATATACATATATAATTATCTATTTAATGAATAAAATTTATATATTATTTGAAATAGTATAATATTTGTTAAATGAGTGATATATTTTTATTTTTTTAAAAAATATACATTATCTTACTATTTATTTAATAATTTTAACTTTTTATGCGATAAAAATTTGTGATAAGAATTTAAAACAAGTAATATTATTAGTAATGTTTGTAGCTAGAATAACTTTATATTCGCTTCAATGCTTTTTTCGAAAAATTATTTTGTCTAAATTAACAATACGGTACAATAGTTAATAATGTCTCGATCAACAATGGTTATTGATACGAACTTTTTTGATTGGAAAATTAGGAAATAAGTTTGTTTGTTCTGTCTTTTATGTCAGATAAGATTTGACGTCTTAACAAAATCAAGTAAAGATTTTGTGAATTAATTTTATTTCACTTAATTATCTCACACTTATGCTCATGGAGTAGGTATAAAACTACTATAATGATGTCCTTGTGCATCACATATCATTGATAATTTTCTAAATGAGAAATTGAAAAAGAAAAAAAAACAATGATCACAAGACTTCATTATGCTTTGTCTCGATCAACATTGATTGTTGATAACACTTATTCTTTACCCACCTTTATTTATTTTTAAAATTATAAAATAAATTAATTTGTTTTTCTCTTTCATAAGAGATAAGATTTGATGTCTCTTCCGAATTAGGTCTATTTTGGTTGAATAATTCTCTTCTGCGTAGAAAGGAGCAAATTAATTTATCCATGTATTATTATCTCACCTTTTTCTTTCTTTCATTTCCTATTTCATATGAAGTCAAAGAGAGTCTCTAATAATGGTTCTCGAGCTATCACATGAGTGGGAACCAACAATTTTCCCATATGACAGCTATCACAGCAATCAAAGACTTTCTCTGCTATTATCAATGACAAGTACAGAGGATATTCGTATTCATTAAAAAGATAATTATTTAGTAGTCATCAACAAGAATAAAAAAAATATAATTATTTAACATATATAAAATAAATTTTTATTTCTTATCATAAAAAAGTTAAATAAAAAAAATGATACATATTAATTTTTTGTAAACAAAATTTTTATAAATAAATACTTAAAAATTTGTATTATTTAATTTAAGAGTAGAAAAGTTAACAATAAATTATTTTCAAATTTGATATAATGATAATTTGATCCATCACATTCTATAAATATCACCTTTAATATTTTTTTTTAATTTTTAATTTTTAATTTTATGAGGTATTTTCACGTACCTTAAATTCTTATCACTTTAATATAGAGAATTGAAAAATATTCACTTATCACTCTTAAAAAAAAAAATTAAATATTATATCATTAATTATAACATTATTTAAAACTCACATACTTTTCTTCTTTAAGTTCTTTCATATTCATATATGTGACCTCATGCATAAAATCTTTAAATATAAAAAAAGAAAAATTATCAATACTAGAATTAATATTGTCTCTTCTATGACATTATTTTTTCTTAAAACGTAATTAGTATTAACGTGATTGTAACATAAATGTTACTGTCTTTTTCCATAATCAAAAAATTAAAATAACAATGGGGATTGTGTGTTTGTGTGTGTGTGTACACACAAGTGTGTATATTAATGAAACCAATAAAAATAAAAATATATATATTTATATTTTTTGTTTTAAAAAATTATTTCAAATAATATAAGTATTTATTAAGTGAGTGATATATTATTATAACTTCTAAAATTATTTATCACAGTATTTTTTTACTTTACTTGATTTTTCTCATCATTTACTGTAAAAATTAAAAAAAAAATTAAAAGATGTAATTACATTAGTTTAATTGTTTGTACCTACTACAAATTTGTCTTGGCTTTCATAGTTTCTCTAAAAATAAATGTAATGTCAAAGTCAATATCAACAACATTTAATTATGAAATAAGACTTGTTTGTTTCTCTTTCATATGATATAAGATTTGATGTCTCCCCTAACTCAAGTCTATTTTATGGATTAATTTTCTTCTCTGTAATTTTCTCACAATTTTTTTTCTTTAGACACTGAATTTTTATGCCTCTCTTTTAAGATAGAATCTTAATTTTTATTTTTAATTTTTGTAGTCGCTAATATGAATTTATTTACAATTCTCGCTCTCTCTTGCTTAACAACAAAAGTAAAAATGGACCCACCAAAACTAGCCAAATTGTCAAACTATCATTGTTAATTATTCTTCTTGTTATTATTTTTCAAGAAAATAGTGCATAAATAAAAGAAATTGGATAACGTGTTATTTTACTGGTTCACTTCTTGTTTCCAAGTCACCATCCATAGTCACGTGTCGAAGTGTAGTTAGTAAAAAATCTTTGGTCTGCCGAGTTGATTCAGAATACATTCAATTTATATTCATTTATAACTATATATTACAATTCTGAAGAACACCAGTCCACCCGTAACTCTTTTAAATGGCACAAGTAGCTGCCCAATGTTTGTATTATATGCAATAAAGTCCAACAAGTTCTATACTGCTACACACAAATCCATAATTTTGAGGTCATAATTTCTATTTTAACTATTGATATGCTAAGAATTTAAATGTACTGGAATGATTTCATCTAACAAGTCCATAATTTTAGATCTTCATTTTAACTACTGATATATTAAGAATTTAAATGTATTCGAATGATTTTATTTTATACTAATAACATCAATTTTTAGTGGGACATATCAATTTTTTTTACTCTATTCAAAAATATAATATCAACATTATTTTATCAACTCTTTTTACTTATTTAATAAGTTCATAATTTCTCTTCACCAAAAAAGATAAAGTTTACGTCTTATCCAAATATAAGTCTATTTGATGAATTACTTACACATATGATTAGTGGATATACCACAATTTTTTATTACTTTTACGTATATAATTGATTGTCTTGATTAATATTGATTGCAAATACTAATTTTGTTGTCTATAAAATCATAAAATAAATTTGTATGTTCTCTTTTTTATATAAAATAAAATTTAATGTCTATCTAAAAGAAAGTTCTTATTTTATGAAATAATTTTCTTCCAAAGTAATGTTGAGTGACCAAAAGGAAATGTGGCAATCCAAAGTAAAAAGCCAAAACCGATCGCTTCAATTGTTATGCCTTTTTATTCTTATTGATTGATACATACAATCCAACAAGAATTGGCCACTTGTTCATAAGGACTTGTATGGTTGCGTGGTGATGGAAAGCAAAATGATGGACGGAAAAATAGCCTTTCATTCTATGCTAGAATCGACAATTGAATCATACGTGTACATTAATTAAAAATATACGATAAAAGAAATTATTTTATTTATAAATTTTATCTTTTATTAATGTAAATTTTTTAATAAGTGAGATTAAAATGCTCTTTTTTTATTTTTAACTTTTAATTATATGTTAATATGTGTCATTATTAATAATTAATGATTTAAATTATATTTTAATTAAATTTATAAATTAATTTTATATTTTATAATATAAATTAAAATAATTAAAATAATATTTTATTATTAATTATATTATATATTAATATTTATTTAAATTAAAGATAAAATAAATTAAAAAATTTGATTTAAAATGAATGTCATTAATTATAATTAAATTTAACACATGTAATATTAATTTCAATTGTACCTACTACAATTTTGTCTTTACTCTCCAAGTTTCTCGGGAGTAATCGTCCAAGCCAACTTTGTCGGCTTATTAAATAAGTTCATAATCTCTCTTTCGCAATGCGATAAGATTTAATTTTTCACTATTTTATTAATTAATTTTCTTCCACGTAAGAGATGAGCAAATTGGTTGCTCCACACATTATTGCGTCACTTTTTATCTTTCTTTCACTTGTCGTACTCATTCGTGTGAAAACACAATGATACCTTTGATTTATCTCATAGCTGTCACATGAATGGGAAGAAACTCACGTGACCTGCAACTGATTGATTTGATTTTGGGCTAAGAAATTAAATTGAATTAGTGGGGCAAGTACTCATTAGAAATTATGGACCGCTTTGAAATTGCAAGATCTATCACTGTTATATACACAGAGTAAATCAAAACTTTCTACGACCTAATTACCTCTTTCGCCGTAAAAAATTAATTCATAAAATCAATCTAATTGGAGTTGCAATTTACTAATTTTTATATTAAAATATAATTTTTTTTTAATATTATATACAATTAGGATGTGTTAATCAGAGATGCATGACATAAATAATTGTTTTATTTATAAATTTTGAAGTGCGATAATAAAAATGCAGGACAAAAATAATTATTTTATTTATAAATTTTATCTTTAACAAGCATATTTTATAAATTATTATTATTATATATATATATTATGTGTAATAATACAAAACTTTTTTATTTATAATTTTTTTTTTATAGTTATAATTTTTTATTATAATTTTTAAAATTTTTAATAAATAAATAAAGTAATTACATATAAATTAATTTATAATTAAATCTTTGATTATTTATTTCAGTTAATAAAATTTATTTCAAAGTGAAATTTTGATTGTTTCCTTAATTTATATGAAATTTAGTTTATTGTAATTAAATAAATGATACTAATAAGATATTAATATTAACTATGTTATTGTAAGTCGGTATAAATCAACCAATTCTATATCGTTTGGATGTCCTATTAAGGGGTCACTGGCCAATTAAAAGCTACCAATTTTTAAACCCTCATTGTTTATTTATCTTAGCCGAATACCAAACGGATCCTATGATACAAAAGCCTAAACTTGGTTTTAACTTTGTTAACATTGTTCATTTATTTTCCTAAGTAGACAATAATTCCCACTTAAGTATTAAACTTAATCGAAACTATGACATAAGTAAATATTAAATTGAATTCTTTTTATGTAACATTCCTATATTTAAAATCAACCACACAAGATAAAATTTAATTTTTTTTTTAAAAAACATAAAGATATATATATATATATATATCCACACATAATCATTAATTAAAATATAATCCATTTTAAATAAAAGCATTCGACAATATCGATTGAGTGCGTACTAGAGGTTATGCATTGATATAATGGATAATTCAACGATACACTGATGTGGTATACCCTTACACACACACACACACACTTATATCTAATTATGCAGTCACATACTATTTAAGTATGCTATTAATTATGCTCATATTATTATTTTCACCCAATGTACATATTGAGTATTGCCCTTAGTATTGATGCATGCACACACAACCACTTTTAGGATGTAGTATGCCACTTGATAGTACGCACCCTATCTAAAAATAATAATCATATAAATATATATATATATATATATATCATGGGTCAAGTATTAAAAAATAACATAATTTAATTTAAGTCAAAGAACATATTTATAACCAAAATAATTGTACGAAAATTAGATATGTATAATATCCTAGTTACACACATAGTCTATAGTATGTAACCCAAAAATACAAGTTCACTGTACCAACACACACACACACACACACACACACACACACACACACACACATATACATATACATAATTATGCATTAACACCAAAAATACCCTCATCATCGAGATACTAGCCCTGCTGACATCTCGAAGAGTTCGCATCCATATCCCGAGGCACCACATTACCTGTAAAAATCACAATCCACAAAGAGTGAGCGAAACAATTTAGTAAGGAAACATAGTATTCTAATATAGAATTTGTTTCCCTACCATATATACTATACGATACGGATGTCGTAGAGGTTATTAAACTCATACTACCTTAACATAATTTAACGATATAAATACACTTCGACCATACACTCTATATCACTATCCACATAATGCTCATAGTTATTGTATAAAATACAAATAAGTCTACATGCATTTTGGAAATCAATATCATATGATATTTTCAACAAATTACCAATAAATATACAACTGGTCATGCTAACACAGTTATGGATCATAACCACAAAGTAAATTCGCCCAACCCTCATTCATTCACACCACTCGTCTATCGGGCTAAGCGTATATTTTACATATGATCGATCATATAATCTAACTATAACCAAGTCAGCGGGTGTGAAGGGTATCTGAATATCCAGATCTATAACTAATATAGTCATACAATTAATATCACATGACCCAAAGCCATGCATTCATTTTTTAAAAACTATTGTACACTCAAACCATGCACAATGAATACCATATATGCATACCTATACACACAGAAATGATAAATAGTGTCTACATATCGATTTTCATACTCATATGAAATTCGTTCACATAATGAATGCATAATGCACTTGCAGATAGTGATACCTAACTAAAAATTTATAACACTTCCATAATCACATACACTCGCAAATACCCAATCTACCAAATTTACTGAGATTTATTCATCACAATTACAATTTCTACTATCACGATAAATATATCGTATAATTATCTAATATTAATAGATAACCACATCAACGCATTATTTACTAATTAAAAAATTTACATAATAATCATAACTGCTATAATTATTATGAAAACCAACATGCAACGTCAATAATATTACAACTTATTTTAAGTTCTGTTAATCATGTTCTGATCACACGGCCATAATAATAATTCTTTTACACATTCCAACAACCATATAAAGCATTATAAATACATAGCACATCAAAACACTTCTAAATCTCCATAATAATAACTAAAATTATCATTTTACCCTTCCTTCAATTTTTCTCATTTTGTCCATCCAACTCAAATGTACTATTTTTAATATTTCACAATACACTTCTTAGCATATAAATATACTGAAAAAATAATAATTAAGGTCATTGAATAGTAGTTAAAATTCTCATTTTACCATTTTTTCATTTTCCTTCCATTTTAACTAACCAAATCAATTCCTACTAATTTTATTCGCTCCCTAACGCACCTATACACATTAAAATATACCATAACATATTAAAATCTATCATTTAGAGGCTCAATAAACACTACTCTAAATTTACTATTTTACCCATCTTTCTAATTTTCTTCCATTTTACACATTATCCTATACCCAATCTCATCTAAACACTATCCCCAAATCTATTCCTACACAAATCAGCCACTAATCACAAATTTCATGAAAGAAAATTATATTTTTTTACTTTTAAAATATGCCAAATACTTGAGTAAACCTCATAATACCGTAAAACCACCTAAATCACCATTTAGAACCATAAACCACCATCAAAACTACTTTTTAACAAATTCATAAATTGAAACTTAGTGAAATCAAGAACTTTTACTGTTAAATTAATGCTATCGATGAGTATAACAATTTTTTCTTCGGCTGTAACGCGTTTAATTGGACAGATTGTGAGATTTTGCTTTATTTTTTTCCAAAAATTGAAAGAGAAAGAATGAGTAACTCAAGGCAAATGAGAAGAGAAAAAGTTGATTTGCTTCAATTTTGAAAAGTCAAACAATCTTATCCAAATTCATATTTTTAAAAATTATACTATTATTCAATAACTTTTTAAAACTTACATTTAATTTCCAAAAAAATTATGAGACTACCCAAGTTATTTTTATATTCTTTCAATTTAGTCCCTCAATTTTAATTATCATTTTTTCTTCTAATTCTTTGTAAAAAAACTATTTTACCCATAATAAAGAAAATTAATCATTTTGGTCCTTTTTTATCCTTTATAGAGGAATTCACATCCTAATTCAATTCTGCTTTTCCTATATCTTATTTACAACATTTACAACAGTTTTGGGTGATTAAAATCTAGTAGAGTCCTTCCGACCTTTGACGTAATGACCATTTTACCTTTTTTAGTAAAATTGTCCATTTTTGTTCAAAATAGTAATTTTGGCATTCCTAGAGTTATAAAATCTATCTTTCTTTCTAACGCGCTTTATTATACTAATTTATATCTTCAGCATCTAACTTGGTTAATCAAAATTTTATCAAAATAACGATTTTACCCTTTTTATTCCCAACTTCACAAAAATATACTAACCGCGTCTCGAATTGAAATTAAACTTATCAACATGATATTTATGAAGTTTTAAGATTTTTTTTTTTGTGATTAAAACTCACTTTGATATCAATTTTGAGTGAAAAAACTATTTTACCCTTACCCGATAAAATGACATATCTACGCAATTTTTATCTAGTCTCCTTCCAACAACTTTATAAAATATTTTCAGGGATAAGAGATAGTAAAAATTAGGATTTGCCTATATTCGAATGTCACATTTTAACTATAAAAAATAAATTAAATTAAATTCAACGAAAACTTCTTAAATTCTTTTATCATTACCTTTTTTTTTTCTCACACATTAGTTCTCCTCCCCTTAGAGAAAAACTTTCCTATAGTTTTTTCTACGAATAAGAGTTGTCAAGAGGATAGAATTTGTTAGTGATTGCTTTACCTTTCAGTGTAGCCAATATACATCAATAAACCCTAATCTTCATTTATATTTGATTATATTGACAAATGCTTGATTACGAGATCTTCTTTTATCAATTTGTATTTCTAATTTTTTAGCCAACCAATTGGTTTCTTGTGGAGTATGCATTTGTTGTATTCCAACCTAATCTTATCTTTCAATGCGTAATCCATCCAAGAATCATCCATTTAATTGTTCATATGATTTAAATATATTCCTATGCTTTGGGGTTCTTTGAAAAGATTTAGACCAATAGAGATAATTATTGTACTAGCACTGCAAATTTTGTTTATGATCAAGGGAAAATTATTATTAATTCATATGGTAGAAAAATGTTAATTTATTTCAAAATTTTGAAAATTGCCTACTTTCTGCTACAAGGTTTACAATTTTTAATACTCATTTTACTCTTCCTTTGAATGATGTATTGGTTCCCAGGGCTCCAATCTACTTTCACATATACTCTTCAGTATTGGCTGTAGAGCTCGTGGGAAGGAAAAAATATGCAAGTGGGAATCTCTAATGCATTATAAGTCTCACTTAATGCTTTTCAAATCAAAATTGTCTGACGTTTATTTTGTTATATCTTATTATATTTTATTTCTATATGTATTGAATTTTCTTGTAATAATACACACACACACACACACACACACACACATACACATTATAAAATGACACAATAATTAAATAGATAAACACGACACTATAATTAATAATCATGTTAGATTCGAATTTAAAATTTTTGATATGTGAATTTATTTATGATATGATATTACTTGCACTGTACAAATTAAATGAAGTTATATAAAAGATGATAGAATAAAATATATTTCACCAAAATTCTTTTAAACATATGACTTCGAAATAGTATTGATATCAATATTCAACAAATATGCTAAAGCCTCTTGAATTTTTTCTAGTAAGGTTTTAATAAGGTAGTTTTTTGAGCCTTTAAATTTGTTTTAAGATACAAACATGTTAATGTACTTTTTTATTTTAAAATAAAAACATATTAATGTACCTTTCCTTTTCCTTACTAGTAATTTTTAAAATTTTTACTAGTAAAAGTTTTAATGAGACACATTCTCTGTGTTATAAACATTTAAGTGGGAGTATTATGAATTAATTAAAATAAACATGGTTGTTCGTAACTTATAACCATAAGTTTTTTCACTAATGATTTAATACAAATACTTATAACATACATTACTAAGTCTTTCCATAACTTTTAAGAACTTATGACCCATGATCTATATATTTATTATTACATTTACTTTATGTTATAAATTTATAACTATAAAATTAGAGAACATTTCTTTGTTTTGGACACTTGAAATAAACAATATCATTCTATATATTATTGTGTCTCTTATTTGCTCTCTCTCTTTTCTTTTACTATATTATTGTGTTACTTATTGATTACTTTTACAATATGTAAAAGAATTTAAAGTAAAAATTAATTTTTAGAATTTATTGAATGGGTATAAATAGACTCACCCAATATGAAATTATACAACTAATATTGGAACTATCAAAGATCAAATTCTATAGAACTTAAATAGTCATAAATTATTAGATTAAACAATATTTTACATGGATTTAATATTAATTTTCTAGGTAAAAAGAATAACCCAAATGAATAGTCATTGTAGATTTATCTACAATGAACATAGAAATTTAGATAACATATTACAATATAAATGAGCATTTGAAAAGGGAAAAAGTAATTATTTCTTTTTTTTCTTTGACTTGAAACCAAGTGCTCGAGTTCTTTTAATAGACAAAAAACAATATTTCTATATGATAACTGAAAAGTGTTTGGCCAGGCTCAAAACCAAAACTAGAAAAACATATGAGTTTCTATTAGGTTCATATATTATATTGGCTTATTTTGTATTAAAATAATTAAGTTTGATGAATAATAATAAACAGTGCCATGTAAATAGTGATTAATGAACGATATTTGATAAACAATATTTAGCACTTGAGTGGTCATCCTTTAGAAGCTTAACGCTCGACTTTTGCTAGATGTAAGTTCAAGTAATGTAAATATGTAACACTCCCTTCCTTTCATTTCTATTCATGTGGCATATAATACATTGAAATTATCGAAAGGCAAAAATCAATACTTTCTCATAGTGAAGCGAAGTTTTCATTTGTCAAAAGAGTTTATAGAAAGTAATCACATAAATCGTAACAACTAAAATAGTCTTTATTTTTTTTTTCTAAAGAATTGTTATGCATTTTAATAAAATTAATACTTCAGAGTACAGAGAAAGAAAATTACATAACAATGGCCTAACCGTTAGATATATATATTATACCCCGTCCGAAAATCTTTACCTCAACTGCACTTTCCGGAATCGCTACTGCTATATCGTAATCACCTGAAAATAATAATCCCACAAAGGGGTGAGCACACCACATGGCTCAGTAAGATAATACAATACTTAAATAAAGGAAGGAACATGTTACCTGAATCTCTACTTATTTTGGCCATTTCACTTAATTCCACACACACAGATAAATGCATGTCCACATAAGAATGTACATGTACCGACAAGTATATGCTCACTAATATACACAAGATACCATATCATATCCTCTAGAACTCTAAGCACTATCTCAACTATGAATTCTGTATAACCAATCTTAATCAGAGTAATATTCCTTATAATATACCATACACAGGTAATACAGTCTCAAACAATATATTTTCTAAATGAATCGCTTCATCACCTGTGTCCGTTTAAATCCTATTTCCATGCTTATCAACGAACACCTACATGACCATATAAAATCAATATATAGTTATTCGTATAGATAGTAACTAAATGTCGCGGCCACATAAAGAGGAACTGCTTAGAAGCCGGTATAACCACACAATATCAATCACACACTCTGCCCAAGATAACCAAAATATCCTAGGCATACAATCAATACCTACATAGAATATAAATATTTCAAACATTTAAATATATATACCAACGAGGGTATTAGTAAAAGCGATAACACTGTTTTTGTATACTATTTTCACTCTCGGAAGGTTGGTGATAGAAATTTTATTGCGTTTACAAGTGATCGATTATACTTAGAAACATCATGGATCATGGTTGTTACTCTAGGCCACTGGGCCATTTGGAGGACAGTTGTGGATTCCACCTATTCCTCAGGATACCACAGTCTTAACGTCACACCTCAATTAGAAACTGGCTTACAAGCCCAGCTGAGTGAGATGAAACATACATATCCAATCCATATATCACAATTATCTCAATACTGATTCATTATCAGTCTATTTTATCATACATTCATATTATCTCCTTATTCTTACTACATCAAGACAACCTATCCGTTGTACTATAATCGCAAATACACGTCCACCATTTTTTACCCCATACTAAGGATTCTTTCACCTACAAAACCTTGACTATACCACTATAAAGTCACATATCAATCTAATCCTAGTCGTTCGCTAAGGTACACTGATAATAAAAAATGTAAACTCATAACATAGTTCCTACACCAATATATTCTCACCGTATTCTCAACTATACGAATAAACGTGTAAACTAATATGTCGAATAACCTGTAATACATCAAGTGCGCATTTTTCACAATATTCTCAAGTTTCTCACATGATCTTTAACCTTATTATGAATTCACACATATTCTTTTCATTTCACAAACATATCGGTGAGCTAAATAGGATTCTATATGCTAGAAGGGAGGTAGCCTATATATTGCCTCACCCATTATCTTATTTAAATACTAATTCCCCTTTTTCAAGCTGATGCTAGTTCTCTGTTTCTGCAAGATTAAGTTCTCTCTTAACGAATTGACACTTGCCAAGGTGTAATTAGACTTCAGCCATTTTCGCAATTCACAATCATAACAATAATCCGTTTGTGACTGCAATTAAAGGTAATCCTAGACCCTCCTCTACATATGAAAACTAGAATACAAAGGGAGGTCATGAATAGCTATATAAATAGTATTTTTTATAGGAATTCGGCAAGAGTTTGCCTATACATATAAGCTGCCCTACCTGCACAAGAAAACCATGACAGTCCCCATACTAAATAAAACACAAAGTGTTACTGCCTCATTGTAATTCACACTAACACAAGCAACTCTTAGCAGATAGAAGTATTTTACCATACAGTTTGAATCTAATAGGCACACGAATTCATTTCCTTATAGATCGATCATAATTAAGTAAATTATGGATCATGGTCATGATATCCACTGTACACTTCAATATATGTATACAATGGTCATTCGCCCACACCGGGTTCCTCAAACCAACAGTATAATTAGTTCTACCATGGGTTGCACGTACTTAAGGACGCCATGGAGAACAGCCGCTTCCTACCATGGGTTCAACATACCCCTCGGGCACCATAGTTTTTACTATCATTTCTCAATTGCTGTGGGTTCAACATACCTCGAAGGGCACTATAGTCTTATTATCAGTCTGGAGCTGCTGTGGGTTTAACATACCCCGAAGGGCACCACAGTCTTACTATAATGATACTGCTCTATCCTGAGCGGCTTGACTAGGGTAACGGAAAAACCACCGATCCATAATTATCTCAATTATACCAGTTATCCACACAGATTTATTCATAGTCGACTCAGTCCTGACAATATGACCATTTTGCCTACATTAATCAATCAGGACGTTAATAATTTCATGATAGGTAATATAATTATCTATGAAAAACATTTATTAGTCCTTATCTTCTAAAAAGACTTTATATGCATAGATTTATTATAAGGCTAACAGTACTAAGTCATGAAAACATATTCCACTCTGGCATATAAATACACCATAAAGCAATTAAGATAAAACACAGAAATATATTACAATCCAAGCATATGGATACACTATATCACTATTAATACAAATTCACAGATACATATTTTAATCAGTTATCATATATTGCGTCATTACACGCAATCCCAACATATCATCACAAGTCAAAATATACTCATTACCTTACTACGGCACAATAATTATAACATACTAACGTATACACACATATTCATTCGGATAGCATTGCAAAACATCAAATGCAACATCTACTCAATCATTCAATCATAAGGGCATAATTACGTATGTATATATAAGCGTACCTACCATATAAATATATAAATACAAACATGGGACATACAATGCTGTATAGGTATTTTAGAATACCTAATGTAGCACTGCAGATCAACGGTAATGATATTACGCTTATAACTATATATATATATATATATATAACACAGATATTAACACTTCTAATTGTACAATCATGCCCATTCTCCGTCAATGGGACTTTTCTACAATTTAACCTATTATTATGATATACATTCATGCAATTATAAATATTTTAAATATTAAAATCTATTTTCTCACAATTTAAATATTATATTATCTTACCTCCGGGCACCCAGTGCTTATACGAATGATGAAAAGCTGTCCCAGAGAGGGTATACGCGTTCGAAATACTTCTCCGTACGCTATGGATTTTTTCTCGAAAAATGTGCAAGTTACTGTTTATAAATACTATTCATGAGCACTATTTAACCCACGAAATTTTGATTTTCGTTTCATGAACAGATCATACCATCGCGATCCTTGCAATGTCAGGATACTGTCCACGGTGTCCATATGCCACAAAACACAAATTGAAGCATTCAAAATCACTAAAAATCCTAAAATTTTAGATTTCAAGGTACCTACTTTGGGCCCTCAAATCATCATCGAAACTCATTCCAAATTGATATCTAAACATACTGCGTCGAAGTAAGAATGTCGGAGAGCACACTGATCGATTCAGATTTCACCGGAGCTACACCAATCGTCGAAAATCTTGCCGGAAAGACACCTTCCCAATCAGCCTTCCCTCGCCGGAATCCGGTGACCAAATGCCAGAACTGGACACACCACTGTGAAGAGGACAGGGAGACACTGCCAGACGCGCTGGAGGTGTCGGTTAACTTGCCGTGGACCGCCGTGAATCGCCGGTCAAAGTTCACGTCAGCGAAGTTTTGGGTGGCGTGCGAGGGCGCGTGGCAACGGTGATCGGGGCGGGGTTGGCGACCCTGCACTCGCGACGGCCCGGCAGTCCTCCACTCGCTGGCGGTGAGGTGATCTGAGGTCCGGTGACAAAAGTCACTGTTCACAAGAGATAGAACCGTGGGGAGGAGAGAGAGAAGAGAGAAAAAAGGGAGGGAAAAAGTAAGATTGTGTTGTCGGGTTTCCCAACCCGTCCCGCTTATATAGTCTTGCACGCATGACGAAAAATTACAATTTTTTGCTTCAGTCATTCAATTTCTAGTACCGGTAATGAAATACTATATTTTTTGCTCATACAGTACACTGTCTCAAATACCGACCGACTCTCTTTCTTATCAAAACTCTCGAAAATACTGTATTATAACTCCATGACAGAATTTTAAGAGTATAGAAATTTTAAGATATTACAAAATAGTATGCAAATAGTGTATGTAAACAGTACCAAGTGAACAATATAAATAAATAATGACCGAATACTATTGATGTCATAGAAGGTTGGTGCTCGACCTTTACTTGATGGTTGCTTGTCCAATGTGAATAGTGCAATGAACAATCTTTGGACATGTCAAACCATAACTCATTGCTTAATCTTTGCATGACCTTTGCTCAAGTGCCTGTGTTATTTAGGCAATTTGCTCGACTAATGGTTGACTGCTGTTCAAGTACCCAAGTGTAAATATAAGTACCCATATCGTATTTTAGGGTTTTTAAAGGTTTTTTTTAGGCATTTTTAGTAATTTTTAAACTTTTTGAGTAAAGATATATTTTTCTGAGTTTCTTGAAAGTATTTCTCATTATTTTTTTTTGAGAGAAAACACAAATCACATTCTTGTGATTGATATTTACTTAGGTGTTTTCTCTTAAAAATGTTTCAAATTTTCTCTTCCCACAAATCCAACCATTAAGGTTTTAGAGTTTTGATTGTTATTAGTAGTTACAGGTTCTAACCTTGTGAATGTGTCATTCAATGATTTAATTGAGGAAAGAAGATTTCAGGATTCTAAATAATGGAATTATTTAAAGTGGGTCATTCAAAATTAGGTTCTAAGAGTTCTTGTAAGAAATCATCATTTGTAAATTTTTTTTATTAGTAAAATATTTTGATAACTCCTATTATCAACTTGGAAGATTTTTTTTTTTGGTGAAGAGTTTCTTCATAAGGTTTTCTTTCGTTAACAAATTTTGTTTCTTAATTTAATTTTTATTATTTTATTAATTGGTAATTAGATTTGTTATTGCAAGTTATTTGTGTTAGGTTTAGATTGATTGTTAAAGACTTATTATTTTTTATTCATAATGTAGTGAATCTTAATATGTTTTGATTTGTTATTTTAAATTTTAATTTTTTGCATAAAATACCTTTTACCCCTAGGTGTTCTATGGTCTAAAAATAGGAGAATTTTTTCATTTTCGGAATATGTTGAAATCGATGAAGAGATTGGTAAAATCATGAAATTTCTTAAATCAATGTAGCAAGATTATAGGTACAGTTGTAGTACAATTGTGGCAATTGTATTAGATCTATGATGAACATACCTCGGGACCAAAGACATTGCAAGTAACAATAAGGGTCGTGGTTTTCTCTTAATCAATTGGCTCTAAAGTGGTTATAGAATTACTCATTCATGGCCATGACTTAATTTGTTGATTCTTTCTCTCTCATGTAAAACAAAACAAGATCAAAGGTGCAGCAGATTGTCGGTGTTAACCCTCCGATGATCAAGTCAATTGTCAAAATTTTTTCTTTAGAGAGAAAAGATCTCAAAGATCAAATCTTACGCCTTTTTTTTCTCCTTTATGTTTTTGTCCTCAACTTTTTGATTTGATTGGTGTTATATTTTTTTTTGACAGGTACCATAATGTTGGTGCCGCATGGCATTCATGACTTCTTAAAATTTTGCAACGTGTATTTCTTGTGTTATGTCAAGTGTAAAGTAGTCAATTTTTACTCTTTAATAGCTTTTTGTCTTTTTCTTTCTTTTGTGAGGTTGGATTTTTGTCTTAAGGAGGTAATCATTATTTGTCCTAGTAATTAAAAAATAATAATTTCTTTTTATGAGGTCTTTACTCATTCAATTGTAAGTTTTCGACAAGAGGTCATAGTCCTCATAATTGAAAAGGACTCTTTTTTTATAATATAAGACTTTAGTATTAAACAGGTGGCCATAGTTGATATTACTCATAATTAAAAAAGACTTCCATTTAATGAGATCCCTGGTCATTTATTTTCTTAATTTTGGGCATTTGAGTTGATATTACTTATATTTGAAACTTTCTTGTGCGCTTAATTCTATGATTGGGAGTTTATGTAGTGGCTACCTCGTAGTCTAGTTATTTATATTATGATGAGAAGACCTTTTTTTTTTATTAGGAGGTGCTAAAAATTCAAATGTAAAGTCATGAATGCTAGTATCAAAAAATGGAGAAAAGGTGCTAAAAATTAAAAGATAAGACTTAGATAGCCAAATTTAAAAATTTAAAAATAATGTTAAATATCCAAAGATAAAATTTTGTGGACTAAATTTACAAAATTACAAAAAAAGATGCTAAATATTTGAAGATAAATTTTTAAGGGCTAAATATATAAAAAAAAAATTATAATCAATTAATTTTTTTTAAGTTAAAAAGGTATAACCCTCGGTTTCTTATTACTTGTAGAAAATTGAAAAAGGTATTGATTATAAAAGTTAAGCTCTAGGTTGTTAGGATATGTTTTAGAAACCATTCGTATTATCAACTTCAAAGATATATTTTATTTTGTATATACATTATTTATTAGTAAAAAAAAATTTATTTATAAATATAAACTATTTTCTTTATTTAGTCATACATATAAATAAAGTATATTTATAAATTATCCTAATAATTAATTTAACCATTAAATAAAATTATTAAAATCGTTCCCTACAGAGACGATATCGAATGGACAACTATATTGTATAGTAGATATACTGAATATCTTCAATAAATATCATGAGATAATATTAGTGAGGGTTATATGATTGTTATGCTATTAGAATATTATATAGATTAAATAGTTAGAGAACTATTTTTTCAAACATGATCACATAACAATAAATCACATGGTATTATATGTAGTAAATGATTTATCATATAATTATACTAGTGTGTGATTTTATCCTTTGACATGAAATATCATAGTCGAATATAATATAGATGCACGTAATTCATATGGTGTATAAGTACGAGACTAATCATGTCTTGTATGATAAAACTGGTTTGGTCATATTTTGTTTATATTTGAAAATAAATGATGGACAAGACATAATATATTAGCTTAATGTATAGGATTAGAGTTACCGTTGACTCAATTCAAACTTGAGTTCCTCAACGAGTATCAATAAATGATTAAAACAGTAAATTTATTGTGAAAGTAATTAAATGTCATACAAAAAAGTGCATGGTGACAAGTTCAATGCATATTGATTGATTGTTTATATTAACATCGATATAGAATTTTAACATACCATAAACTCTTTCTTAATTAAGATTGGATGACGAAAAAATTTTACCTACACGGTATACACAATTGGGATAAAATTTGATGAAGCATGACTTCATTATGATTTAAAGGTTATGGCACATTATTAGATATTAACCATAGTTGTTGAACTTTCAAATAGTTTGAAACTCAAAAAATTCAGAATAAGTTTATGACTATTCTACAGTGAACCTATATAGTCCTAATAATAACCAAAGGTAATGAGAGATATTTGGAAGAGAAAATATTATTGATAAAAAGACTAGCACCTTTGAAATAATATATAAGTCAAAATAAATATATATGTGTGTTTTATATATTTATGAATTTTTTGAAGTGTTTAAATAATTTTTTCACTACTTTGCATTAAAATATAATTTAATATAAATTACATGATTTAATTGATAATAAGAATTATCAATAAACCTAAATACAAATGCATAATTATTAAATAATTACACTTAAACCCATACAAATATACTTAATTATATTTACTTAAAAGTTAAGTAAATATGTTTCGTTTAAGTACTTTGAAATAAAACAAAACTCTCCCATCTTGAATTTTTGGCCAAGCTTCTCCCTTGCATTTTGGTGGTGTAAATTGTAGTTCCTTCACAACATTGATGGTATGTATCCACCAACCATCATTTACACATGCTTAAAACTCATCCCTGGGGGAAAATAATGCATATTTATGATGTATGCACATTTGGCATCCTAAGTGTTTGATGAAATACTTGAATGAACCAATCATTATGTTTAATGCATGTTATTGTGTATTTCAAGCCTTCAAATGGTATCAGAGCATGATTGAATTGATGAATGGGTTTGATTTGCTTGAAAACCAAAACATTGAATACATATGGGAAAATTGTTTGCATAATGGATGAGTTTATGATGCATGGTGAATTGGTTGTATGAGATGTGAATATATTCACCAACATGTGTTCCTTTTGATGTGTTAATGGCTAAATGGAAACAAATATGATGGTATGTGATGCCATGTGATTTGGCCAAGTTATGTTTTAATCAAAAGTTGGTTTTGTCAAAATTGTTATTATATTTCAAAAGTATAAAAATCAGCCATGATTCATACATTGTTGGAAATGAGTTTTCATCAATGTTTAGGCGTGATATTGATTCATGCTTGTATAAGGAAATTATGGTGCTTGGTCGAATATGTGTAATTGTGAAAATTGTACTTTCATGAATGTTAATCATATGTATATATATGAGATATATATGTAAGAATATGTTTTTGGAAATTAATTATGTTTGATTTCTTGTTTCCAACTATGAGCCATTATATGTTTTGGTTAATGAAAATATTTCATGGTAGTTTATGTGTTTAAGCTTGTTAAGCACAAATGTGTATTAAGTGTTGATACATATTAATGTACACATATGCATGTGATGAGATTATATGCATGTGATTATGTGATAATATGTTTTTCTTGTTAATGGAATTAACTATATGCATGTGTGAATGTACGTGTTTAAAGTGTTTGAATACATATATGCATGCATGATGTTTTGTTTATGCTTATAAATTAGATTTCATGCATGATATGATGCATATTTGATATGTATGTATGTTATGCATTTTTCTTGATATATATGTATATATGTATATATGTATTGGATGCATATGTATGGGTTTATATGAGTTACATGTAAAGTCAACATACATGGACATATATGTGATATATGCATGTATGTATAATGATGTGTGAAAATATAAAACAATGTCAAAACAAAATATTAGGTTAGTTCATCAATACAAATAAGGTCATTAGTTTAACTAGTTATCGAAAGACCACAACACCAACATAACAACAAAAATTGAAAATTGCTTGTGAGATAAGAATTTTTAAAAAACCAAACAAATTCAACAAAAATAAAAAATAACATAAAAAGTGCTACGTGTGTATTAATAATTGGAGAGTTATTAATAAAACATAAACGTTTTAATGAAAATAAAAAGTGAAAAGATATATATTTGATATACATATTATAGTTAGTGAATATTTATTCATGAGATGAATAAATGATAATAATTTATATGTTTAAGATATGTATTTGACACATATAAGATTAATGTGTAAATTGAATTTCTAATAAAATTATTAAATCCATGCCTCCTATGGTGGGATAACATTGAGTTCTTAAGTGTATATTATTATTTGGACTAAGATTCTAAAATGTGAGGTGTCTGTGGTTAGGCTAATGAAAATAAATTATACCTTACATGAGACGAATAGAAAAGTATTTTCTACTTGTTGAAATTAATTGATCAAGATTTTAATATGTGAGGTTGATTAATTTTAATAAGAACTTGATTCCTTATTAAACTATTAAACTTGTTAATTCTTCAATGAAACTTTTGAGTCCTGACTTAAAGAGCATAGAATTAAAATTAAATAGTGAGGTTAATATGATTAGTATTATTTGATAACTTTTAAAGTGTTTGATTGTTGTTGTTTAAGTTATTTGAATAATATATAAGACACTAATTGATACTTTTTTTTCTCGTAGTTTTTCATAATTATGATATAAAACATACAAAATATCAAATAACGCTTGCTTAAGAATATTGGATAACAATGTTTTGGTGGGTAAAACTTCAAGGATTGGCTCAAAAATCTTAAAATTGTTTTAGATTTTGAAAAGTTTGGATATATCTTGGAAGGCCCTCTACCACTTGAGATTCATGATGATGCTACATGTGATGATGTTGAAACATTTGAAAGATGGCATGATGCAACCGAAAAATTTGGTGCTATATGTTGTTGTTGTTAATGAATAGAGAGCTTTAGACCCGACATGAAAAGTATTATGGTGTCTATGACATTCTCATTGCCTTACAACAGTTATACGGTGATAAATCTCAAGTGATGGAATTTGAGTTGTGTGCTTCCCTTTTTAATATGCAACTTAAGAAAAAAGTGCTATCAGATGATCATGTCATTAAGATAATTAATCATTTGGGGTAATTTGATGCATATGGTGTGGTCATGCTTGACCATGTCAAAGTGAATTTAATTCTATAATATCTCTTACCTAGTTATAAATCATTTATATTTAATTATAATTTGAATAGGATTAAACGAACTCTTTTAGAGTTACTTAATGAGTTTCAAGAGTTTTATAGATAAAACAATAGAAGAAAGGGACCTAAGGATGTCCATATGGCTTATGTTAGTGGAACTAGCAAGAAGTCAAAGAAGTTACAATAAAAGAAAGAGCCAAAAGTTAGTTGGAAGAAAAATAATTTTAAGAAAACTCAATCTAAGACAAAGAAGGCCAAAGATAAAGGAAAATGTTTCTATTATGGGAAGATTGGTCATTGAAAGAGGAATCGTCCTCAATATCTAAAGAGTTTTAGGAAGAGCAAAATAGGTATGTATAGTTATTATATGATTGATTATGAAATAAATGTTATTTCAGATAGTTACTCTTAGATAATAAATTCAACAGCTATTACTCATATATGTATATCTTTGCAAATAATGCAAGATAGTTCTACATTGCATAAAGGTGAGAATGTATTGAGAATGGCTAATGGAGCAATTGTTACCGTAGAAGCCAGGGGATCTCGCTTTCTCAAATTAGCCACATGACACATTTTGAGCTTAAACTCTGTTTTGTATTTTGTCAAGGCCATTAAAACACCATTTTTGTTTCTGTATTATTAAATTTGGTTACTTTATAGAGTTTAATGGAAATGAATCTTTGATACATTTAAAAAATGTATTACTTGGTAAAGCAATAAATACAAATAGTTTATATATGCTTAAATTATGCAATACAGGTTCTATTAAATATGTTATTAAGAAAAAAGCTCAAAATGAAATAAATCCTAAAATTTTATGGCATCATAGATGAGGTCATATCAAAGAAAATATAATGATTTAACTTGCAGAAAGTAAAATTTTAAGTCCATTGAGTTCAGAACCCTATTCAACCTGTGAATCATGTCTTTAAGGTAAAATAACCAAATCGCTCTTTAAGAGTAAAGGCAAGAGAGCTAAGGATTTGTTGGAACTCATACATACAGATGTATGTGGACCATTCAATAAAGTAGCTTAAGGAAGATTTGAGTACTTTATTACCTTTATTAATGATATGTTACAGTATGGATATGTGTATTTGATGAAATAAAAATTTAAATCTTTTAAAAAGTTCAAGAAATTCAAGAATGAAATAGAAAAATAAATAAAAAAAAGTATTAAATCTTTGCAATCAGATCGTAGAAGTGAATATTTGAGTACAAAATTTTGAGTTTTCTTGAAGGAAAACAATATTATTTTCCGCTTGACCTTCTCTTATACGTTGTAAATTAATGGTGTAGCGAAAAGGAGAAATTGTATGATATTAGGTATGGTACGATCAATGACGAGTTTTATAAATTTGCCAATGTATTTGTAAGGGTATGCCTTCCAGACCACTATGTATATTCTAAATAAAGTTTTATCGAAATCAATTCAGAAGATTTCGTATGAGATATGAAGCGGAAAAAAGTTCAGTCTCAATTATATGAGAATTTAGGATTGGATATCATAAAGATAGTTTAAAATACTATTTCTACTTTCTTTCTGATTAATTAATTTTGATCAATAAAAATGCACACCTTTTAGAGAATGAGTTCTTAGAAGAAGGATATGCATATAAAAATATTGAGTTTGGAAAAAAGTCCTTAGGCCAATAGACCAACACTATTATTGTCGAACCATCTAGTCGACAAGCCTCAATATAGATTCCAATTTGAAAATCTTCTAGAGTATCGAAACCTTCAGAATAATACGAGTTTCTCCATGAGTATAAGTATGACTCGTATTTAGTAAGAAAAACTGATCATGGTGATGATCTTAGAAGTTATGAAGAAATTATTCCGGATGAAGATTCAAGTAAATGGTTAGGGTGATGAACTTTGAGAATTAATCCATGTATGGCAATAAACCCAGATGAAACTTGTGTTTATAAATGGGCTAAAGATCATGTCATCATGTTCCTTATATTATATGTGGGTGATATTTTACTAATGGGCAATGATATTGGCATCATGATTGAGGTAAAAATTTGGTTATCTAAAACTTTCTTGATAAAAGATTTGAGAATGGTGACCTATATCCTTATAGTTCATGTCTATAGAAATAGAATGAAAAAGATAATTGTATTCTCTTATAAATTATACACGAAAAGAAAGTTGAAAAATTTCAACATAAAGAACTCTAAGAGATAACTTTTGCCTTTTATTCTTGATCTTCATTTTTTTAAAGATACCGATGAAGAGTAGCAGCGAATGCGTAACATACCTTTTGCTTCGACTATAAGTAGTTTAATATACGCAATGCTACATACAAGACCTAATATAACATATACAATGAGTGTTACGAGCATATATCAAGTTAATTCTGGGGAGAAACATTGGTCAGTTGTGAAATCAATCTTTAAGTACTTGAGAAAAATTAATGATTTAGTTTTGAGTTATAGATGTCAAGAGTTGAGCGTTTAGGGATATTTAGATTCAGATTTTTAGTCTAATATTGATGATGGAAAGTTTATATCAGTATTTATTTTTGTATGTTATAAAAAAGCTGTTAGTTGGAAAAGTTTCAAATAAAATACGATAGTAAACTCTACAACAAAAGCTAAATATATTGTCACTTGAAAAGCAGCAAAAAAGATTATTTGATTCCAAAAGTTCATGTCTGAATTTGGTATGGTTCCTAACATGACTTATTTGATAACTGTGTTTTATAACAATACTGGAGTTATCGCATAAGCAAATGAACCAAAAACACATTAGAAATTTAGGCATATTCAACGTAAATATCACATTTTGAGAGAGTTCGTTAGAATTAGAGAAATATTGATATAGAAAGTATCTTCAGTGGACAATATTGTTGACCTACTCACTAAAGTGATAACACAGAAACAATTAGACTATCATCTTGAGACGATGGGTATGAGATACAATAGTGAATAATTTTAGTGTAAGTGTGAGTTTATTATGATATACCCTAAAAGTCATTCGTGTTATCAGATTCGGGAAAATAGGTTTTTATATTTAAAATATTTATAATTGTATGAATGTACATCATAATAATGGGTTAAATTGTAGAAAAGTCCCATTGACGGGGATTGGGCATGATTGTGCAATTAGAAGTGTTAATATCCGTGTATTAGATATATATATATATATATAGTTATAAGCGAAATACCATTACCGTCAACCTGCAGTGTTAGATTAGGTATTCTAAAATACCTATACTTGTATGTCCCATGTTTGTATTTACATATATTAATATAGTAGGAACGCTTGTATATACATACGTAATTATGCCCTTATGATTGAATGATTGAGTAGATGCTGTATTCGATGTTTTGCAATGCTATTTAAATGAACATGTGTGTATACGTTAGTATATTATAATTACTGTGCCATAGTAAGGCAATGAGTATATTTTTACTTGTGATGGCATGTTGGGATTGCGTGTAATGACGCAATATATGATAACCGATTAAAATATGTTTCTGCGAATTTGTATTAATAACGGTATAATGTATCCATGTGTTTGAATTGTAATATATTTCTATGTTTTATCTTGATGGTTTTATGGTGTATTTATATGCCAGAATGAGATATGTTTTTATGATTTAGTACTACTAGTCTTACGATAAATCTATGCATGTAAAGTTATTTTTAGAAGATAAGGACTAATAAATGTGTTTCATAGGTAATTATATTACCTATAATGAAATTATTAACGTGCTGTTTGAGTAATGTAGGCAAAATGGTCATGTTGTCATAACTGAGTCGATTATGAATAAATTTGTGTGGATACTGGTATAATTGAGATAATTATGGATCGGTAGTTTTTCTGTTACCCTAGTAAAGCCACTCAGGATGAAACAGTATCATTATAGTAAGACTGTGGTGCCCTTTGGGGTATGTTGAACCCATAGCAGTTCTGGACTGACAATAAAACTGTGGTGCCTTCGGGGTATGTTGAACCCACAGCAGCTCCGGATTGATAATAAGACTGTGGTGCCCTTCGAGGTATGTTGAACCCACAGTAACTGAGAAATGATAATAAAAACCATGGTGCCCGAGGGGTATGTTGAACCCATGGTAGGAAGCGGCTGTTTTCCATGGCGTCCTTAAGTACGTGCAACCCATGGTAGAACTAATTATACTGTTGGTTTAAGAAACCTGGTGTGGGCGAATGACCATTGTATACATATATTGAAGTGTACGGTGGATATTATGACCACGATCCATAATTTACTTAATTATAATCGATCTATAAGGAAATGAATTCTGGTGTCTACGAGATTCAAACTATATGGTAGAATACTTCTATCTGCTAAACGTTGCTTGTGTTGTGTGAATAGCGATAAGGCAGTAACACGTTGTGTTTTATTTGGTATGGGGACTGTCCTGGTTTTCTTGTGCAGGTAGGGCAGCTTATATGTATAGGCAAACTCTTACCGAATTCCTATAAGAAATACTATTCATACAGCCATTCATGACCTCCTTTTGTATTCTGGTTTTCATATGTAGCGGAGGGTCTAGGATTACCTTTAGTTGCAGTCACAAACAGATTATTGTTATGATTGTGAATTGCGAAAATGGCGAAAGTCTAATCACACCTTAACAAGTGTCAATTCTTTAAGAGAGAACTTAATCTTGCAGAAATAGAGAGCTAGCATCAGCTTGAAAAAAGGGAATTAGTATTTAAATAAGATAATGGGTGAGGCAATAAATAGGTTACCTCACTTCTAGTATATAGAATCCTGTTTAGCTCACCGATATGTTTGTGAAATGAAAAGAATATGTGGGAATTCATAATAAGATTAAAGATCATGTGAGAAACTTGAGAATATTGTGGAAAAGGCGCATTGGATGTATTACAGGCTATTCGACATATTAGTTTACACGTTTATTCGTATGGTTGAGAATACGGTAAGAATATGATGGTGCAGGAACTATGTTATGAGTTTACATTGTTATTGTCGGTATACTTTAGTGAATGACTAGGATTAGATTGATATGTGTCCTTAGAATAGTATAGTCAATATTTAATGTAGGTGAAAGAATCCCTAGTAGGGGATAAAGAATGTAAGACGTGTATTTGTGATTATGGTATAACTGTTCGGTTGTTTTGATTTAGTAAGAATAAGGAGATAATATGAATGTATAATAAAATAGACTGGTAATGAACCAGTATTGAGATAATTGTGATATGTAGATCGGATATGTATGTTCCATCTCACTCAGCTGGGCTTGTAAGCCAGTTTCTAATGGAGGTGTGACGTTAAGACTGTGGTACCCTGAAGGATAGATGGAATCCACAGCTGTCCTCCAAATGGTCCAGTGGCTTAGAGCAACAACTATGATCCATGATATTTCTAAGTATAATCGATCACTTGTAAACGCAATAAAATTTCTATCACTAACCTTCCGAGGGTGGAAATGGCATATAGAAACAGTGTTATCATTTTTACTAATACCTTCGGTTGTATCTATATTTAGGTGTTTGAAATATTTGTATCCTATGTGGGTATTGATTGTGTGCTTAGGATATTTTGGTTATCTCGGGCCGAGTGTGTGATTGATATTGTGTGGTTATACCGGCTTCTAAGCAGTTCCTCTGTATGGGGCCGCGACATTAGTTGTTATCTATACGAATAACTATGTAATGATTTTATATGGTCATGTAGGTGTTCGTTGATAAGAATAGAAATAGAATTTAAACGGACACAGGTGATAAAGTGATTCATTTAGAAAATATATTGTTTGAGATTGCATTATCTGTGTATGGTATATCATGAGGAGTGTTACTCTATTTGAGATATTTATACAGAATTCATAGATGATATAGTGCTTAGAGTTTTAGAGGAGATGATATGATATCTTGTGTACATTATTGAGCATATGTTTGTCGGTACATGTACATTAATATGTGGACATGCATTTACTTGTGTGTGTGGAATTGTGTGAAATGGCCAAAATAAGTAGGGATTCAGGTAACATGCTCCTTCCTTTATTTAAGTATTGTGTTATCTTACTGAGCCATGTGGTGTGCTCACCCCTTTGTGGGATTATTATTTTCAGGTGAATACGGCATAACAGTAGCGGTTCCGAAAAGTGCAGTTGAGGCAAAGATTTTCGGACGAGGTATAGTATATCTAAGATTTAGGCCATTGTTATGTAATTTTATTTCTGTGTACTCTGAAGTATTAATTTTATTAAAATGCATAACAATTCTTTAGAAAAAAAAAATAATACTATTTTAGTTGTTACTATTTATGTGGTTACTTTTTTATAAATTCTTTTGAACAAATGAAAACTTCGCTTCACTATGAGAAAGCGTTGATTTTTGTCTTTTCGATAATTTCAATGTACTATATGCCACATGAATAGAAATGAAAGGAAGGGGGTGCTACATTTATGAAGCACAACTTTACTATAGTTTAGGGGTTATGACATATTACTAGATGTTAAATATAGTCATTGAACTTTTGAATAATTCAAAATTTGAAAAATTAAGAATAAGTTAATGACTGTTCTACAGTGAACCTATATAGTTATACCAATAACCAAAAGTAATGAGAGACATTTGAAAGAGAAAATATTATCAGTAAAAAGGTTAGTATATTTGAGATAATATATAGGCTGAAATAAACATATATATATATGTGTGTGTGTGTGTGTGTGTGTGTCATATATATATTTATAAATTATTTGAAGTGTTTAAATAATTTTTTCACTACTTTACATTAAAATATAATTTAATATAAATTGCATGGCCTAATTGATAATATGAATTATCAATGCATCTAAATGTAAATGTATAATTATTAGATAATTATACTTAAACTCATAAAGATATACTTAATTACATTTACTTAAAAATTAAGTAAATATATTGCATTTAACTACTTGAACTTAAATGTATAAAATGACAATTATGTGATGACTACCATTATGTTCATGATGCATAGTTATCTTTATTAAATGAAATATCTAGACAATTTATAGATAAATTTTATTTATATGCATGATTATATAAAGGAAATAGTTTACATTTATGAATAAATAACTCTTTCTTTCATTAATAAATACTATACATATAAGATAAACTTACCACTGAAAGTAATAACACAAATTGCTTTTAAGGCATACACTAACAAACTTCTCAGCCAACCCCACTCTTTTTTTTAAAATATTGACCATATCTGTGGAATCAATATGTCGAGTAAAACAAAATTATCGAGAAATTTGAATATAAAAGTTGCCAAATTTTTTTTGGAAATGTCACTAAAACTACAATTTTTTTGTCAAATTTTTGGCAAATGGTGCGTCAAAAAAGAAAAGGACTGCACCATTGAACTGAAGACATACAAAACTATAAAATAAGTCAACAGCATCCTCCATATTATCAAAATTTTTGCCACCACCATCGTTGACTGCATTGATTGGCGAAGTTGATTGTTCAACTGTCATTATTAGGTCAAAGCATCTTTTCAAAATTTTTGACATTATTTTTAGCCTTACAGACATCTGTTGGGTTTGTTTTGATAAGAGAAATCTAATTGTGACCTCGGATTGACCAAACAACTTTTTGAACCGAGAAGCATATAAATCGAGATAAATGAGGTAGAAATTCTATCACTTACTTTGTTATGCACTTCAAAAATTTAATTGAATATATTTACATATATATATATATGTATGTATACATATGTATATAAAATTATGATTATGGTATGACTTAAACTTAAATTATTTTTAGTTGATTGTGATGTTTTATGATCAAAATATTTGGATGACACATTTTGTTGTTACAACATATCGAACACTTTTTAAAATTAAATATTTTGTTTTAAAAATGTTTGTATGGTGAATTTGTTATATGTATTGTTTACATCAATAGAATGCAAGGGTTTTATTAATTTTATGCTGTTATACTGTTCAATTTTTTATTGAATATGGTATGAAAATGATAATGGCTATGAACATTGCATGTTGATTATGATTGATTAGATAGGACAATAGGAGAGTATCTTTAGTATGTGTGAGATTATGGAAGAGTATCTTTAGATATGAATGAAACAATAGAAGAGTGTCTTTAAGACTTGAAACCTGCACTGGTTACATTGTTTGCGAGCTTTATATGGCTATTGTTAGCAATGTGGATGTATGTGGCTATTGTTGATGTGCATGTTAATATCGTTAATTCATATATTTAATTATTGTTTAAAATTTAAAAATGATGTTTATTTTAGTTGTATAATATATATTATATATAAAATGTGAAATTTTCTAATATTTAACATAATCGATGATTTTATTAAAAATGGGTATAAATTATTTTTCTTCTACTATGTAGACTTTCTAATAAAACTAACATAAATAATCAATAATAATCCCTATTGAGTATAGTAGTTTTGCTTATTTCTTTCTTTTTCTCTCTAGGAAAGTTTTTAGTGTGATTTGGATAAGGTGAAGTGAATAGTATATTTGGGTACTAGTAGATACAATGAGAGGGTCTTACTAAATATTTATACTTTCTTATTAACTTGTATTTAATTTATCAGATTTTTGATTATGTGATGATAGATGATTTATATGGATCACTGAGTTTCAAATTTATTCATTTAAAAATATAGTAGGTGTCAACATTCTTTTGTGATGTATCAATAGGTTTCATATTTTTAATTGTTTCAAAGATCTTGGGGCATATTTGACTATTTGATCAATATTATTTTACTTAATAGTTTGATTTTTTTAACTTAAAGATTACTAACCTATATTTTGAGGTGTGATAACATTTTTGCTGTTAGAGCATGGTTTAACTTTCTTAAAGATGTGACACCTGTAAATAAGGATTTTAAAGTTTAAATTTATTATTTTTGATTGTTTTGGTTCATATGCATCATATTAACGCTATAGTTTGAGAAAATAATACATTCTTAATAAAATGACTCCATGAAGAGTTATTAGTCCTGTTACATTAGTGTACAATTGATTTGAAGCATATGACTATTGTATTAAAGGCTACTAGGTCAATGCCAAATTTAGTAATGAGATACACTGGATAGTTGTACTTTAAGAAATTTATGAAATAGAGTCACTGAAGTTTAAGGAATGACTTGATCTTATTACAAGTAAAATATGGTTAAAGGCCATAAAAAAAAAGTTTGATATTATTAGAGGTATTTCTAAAGTATCTACTGAGTATAAATCTAATAATGTAATTGTTGAACACAAATTAATTGTGATATTTGACTAAAGTTTAGTGTAATTATAGGTATGATTTGGTTGTATAATTATCGAGTTGTTGTTGGCTATTGCAATAAGAAAGTCATGTTTTATGAAAAAAAAAAAGAGAAGTTAGTGGTATATCAAGTTAATCTATGTGTAAGATCACCTACTTCTGTTCTTAAAGTGTATCTTGATGGATAAAATAAATTGGAGAGTATTACTTTTGTTTGATGAAGGGCATACCAGTTACTTCCAGAAAACCCTCTTTATGTCAATAATTATGATTTTCTTAATATATTTCTTAAAGAGTTCTTTATTTATTTAGTTTTAGTCACTTCTTCATTTTCATATCTCTATATTATATAACATCAACTAAATTATTAGAATTGTAAAAAGGATTCATACACCTTAGTGTTTTCTCTTAAAAAGTTTTGTCATTATTTGTTAAGAAATATGATAGTTCAATGTGATTATATGTTGATTATCAATACTTGAATCAAGGTATAATTAAGAATAAGCATCAATTGTCTCTTACTGATAAGCTATTTGACCAGTTTGGTGATTCGAAGTATTTTTCCAAAATTAATTTGAGAACTAGTTAACAAGAATTTAATGTCATAGTACTTTCCTTTGGAGAACTAAGACGTTGTTTGCCAAAAAAATATGATGGTTTAGTGCCATTATTTGTTGATTATTAGCAATTGAACTAAGTTATTATCTAAAACAATTATTCGTTATCTCAGGTTAAAGTGTTATTTGACCAATTAGGTAATTCAAGGTGTTTCTTTGAAAATTAAATTAAAATCAGAATGCCATCAATAAAGGATCAAGGGTGATAATATATCAAATATAGCATTTAAATCACAATATAGCCACTTTAAGTTTAGTTATGCTGCTTAGGCTAATTTATTGCCTCCATAGTTTTATAGATCTCATGAATATAGTGTTTAGACTTTATTTAGATTGTTTAATCATTGTATTTATCGATAACATTCTAATTTATTCCAAAAGTCAGAAGAAACATAAAAGGCCACTAGTTATATGTTAAGAGAGAGAGAAGTATTTTTTAGATGTCACAATTCAAGTTCCTAGGGCACATTATTTTCAAGGACAAAAGTTGTATTATATTGAAAAAGGTCTCTATACGAAGTTTTCTTAAAATAGACGTTTATTAGCAACATTTTGTTGAAAGCTTCTCTCAAATAGCTACATTATTGACAAGGTTGATGAAGAAAAAAGTTAAGTTTGTTTGAAATAATAAGTGTTTAAACACCCCAAATTCAGGTATGTTTTTGAACTCTCACTTAATTTATTTCTAGAATTTATGAAATTAAAGTAATAAAGGTAAAATTTAAGTTAAATTCCATAAAAAAAAAAGAAATGGACAATATGGGCATATTAGGGGTAAAAAAGTCATTATGCTATGATGAGATAGACAAAATAGACATTAAATGAGATGTTAAGTTGTGGAATTGAATAAGTAACATTGGGGAACAAATGGATTAAGTAACTAACCCTATGTCATTTTGCCAAAAAAGAGCAATTTTGCTGAAAATGGCAAGATTGGCAAATCAAAAAAGTTCACAAGGGTAGAATGGGAATCCAACCACCCTAAAATCCTTGAAATATTATAAATAATATGTAGGAAGAAACCATAACTTGATTTATATGTAAATTTTCTTAGAAAAGATGAAAAAGAAAAAAAAAAAAAGACCTTTTATTTTCACCAAGAGTAAAATGGTCATTTTAAAAATAATCAAGAGATAAAGTGAGAGTTAAATTTATAGGATAAGAAGGAAATAATCAAAAAATGAGGGGGATGAGTAGGTAAATGGTATGAGTACATATTGGTCCTTGTATTGAAAAAAGGAGGAGTAAATTTGAAAATGTGTTATAATTAATTAAATAAAAAGAAAAATAAGCTAGAAACCTCTCAATTTTTCTCCAAGGCTGTCGAGCCTCTCTCCCTCCCTTTGTTCCTTATTTTTTCAAATTTTCAAGCCAAAATCTTAGAGAAATTAAGAAAATTTTAAAAAAATTTCTTCAGGAAAAGTGGAAAAAGGCTTAGAAAGTTTTCATTTGAGGTAAGAATCTTCAAGTTTCATATCTTTTAAGTTTATGCGATGTAGAAAAATGATGTAGAATGGTAGTTTATGTAGAAAGAAAGAGGAAGATATCAAATTTTAATAAATAAGAAAAAATTTTGGTGAAGGAAGGTAATTGATTGATTGGAAGTATGTAAACATGTTTAGGAAGTGTGTTTGGATAAAATTAGCAAAATAAAATGTTGTATGCATAGAATGTAGAATTCGGTCATATGAGGAATGTTAGGGAGAAATGTTTATTTTGATGTATTTGATTGATTATGACTATGTAAATATATTTAAGAAGTATATTAGGATGAAAATGGTACAACAAGACTTTGTATGCATGAATAAGAAATTCAGCCAAATGAAGATGAGAAGGGAAAAAATTATTTACATATTATATTTTGGATTGATTATTTAAATAAAAATGTGGTTGGAATATGAAGTGAGGAGAATTTTGTATGGAATCGTTATATTTCTTATTCATGTTGAATTTGGTTCTATTGAATTGTATTATGAAAATTTTGGTATAGTGAATAGCGATTATATGTTTGAAATTCGAGAATAATGGAATATTGTATAATACCACTAGTTAAATTCTAATGAAAAATATTTGAACTTCGTTAATATACAATGCTAAATTAGGTATTCCAAAATTTTTTTACAGTATTGTACGTTCTAACTATAATATATATATATATATATATATGTATGTGTGTGTGTGTGTGTGTCAATATGTGTGTGTGTTTTATGAAAGAAATTTATTGTTATGATGAATATGATAAAATAATTCCATAGAGATGAATGATGGTTATGAATGATATATCCTAGATAGAAATGTGAAATATTTTGTTTAAATATTGTGATGAATAAGCTTGAATAAATGATTGTGTTGTGATAAATAAGTTTTATGAATAAGCTTGAATAAATGATTACATATTTTATACATTTATTATGCATTTATAACAAAGGCAAATGCGAAAACAAAAAAAAAAGTCACAGATTGGTCTAAGTGACAATAGGCTAGACTCTATCTGGAGGGTTTACAGGGTTGGTCTAAGTAACCATAAACTGGACCTTATCCGGGGGATTAACGGGTTGGTTTACGTGGCCATAGGCTAAATTTTATTATCTCACACTAGATATGGTTTTATATGGACAATATCAGGAAGAAGAGGATTGTAAAAGTATAATGTGACCACTAATTAAAAATGTATTAGTCATGATTAATCATAAAAAAAAAAGAAAGAAAGAAAATGAAAATGAATGATATTTCAATGAAAAATGTGAAAGTTTTTCAAATTGGCATATTACGATGCATTTTTGTATGATTATGAATATATGTGCATAATTGCTTATGTTTTTGTATGTATGAATATGTTTATGAGTTACTAAATGTACCACTTATGGGTATATGAATTGGCTTAGAGTAAAAATGTCATTATTTGAAAATTATGTTTATTTTACTAGGCAATTTTGATTATTCACCCCTATAGGTTTCATTCTTTTTCAGGTAAGGAAAAATCTTCAGAGCCTGAAAGTACATCAGAGGCATAGCATGCAAGGATTAAAAAAAAAAGGGGGCATGGACTTGTAATTTTAGTTAGTTTGTAGATTTACATATATAAGTGTTTATATGTTTTTAACAAACTATTTTGAGGTAAATATATGTTAAAAAGAAAAATTAGTTTATTAAATATATTTTGTTTGATATTTGGATGCATATCCTTAAATAGTGGTGGTAGTTGAAAAAAATAATATTGAAAGTGTCAAACCTCTTTTTGCAATAGTGGAACTCAAATATATTACTAAAAAAAATCAAGTTAATAAAAGAAAATGAAATAAAGTAATCATTTTTTTAGCATTCTAAAAAAGTAATTAATTGAGCGATGATCCAAGGAGTTTTATTTATTATTAAATAGCGGAACTTCTTTCTTTTCTCTTTGAACAGTAAAAAGAACAATAAAACCAAATGAAACGTAAAAAGGGGTCCGATGTTCCTCGTTCTTCCTCATTGTCCATATATAATTTGAGTAAGAACCCATTCCGTGAAATAGAAAATTGAGAAAGACTTCGGTTGGAATAAAATTCCTATTATCCATATCCCTTCCCTTTCAAGATACGAATAAGGGAATTCTTGAAATATTTGTTTGATTTGGATTGTGAAAGAGTATTATTCATCATATATATAAATTATATAATTGAAATATTATAAAAATATTTTTTAAAAAAATTACTACTCATTTGATCAAGTGGCACAATTCATTTGATCATTCACTATTCATATGGTCTATTTTCTAAATTTTCAATTTTAATGACAATTAAACTTTAGAACCTATATTTTCTTTAAACAAAAAAAAATTTCAAAAACGTGATATATATATATATATATAAGTAATGGTCACTACAAGTGTGAAGAGACTTTCTTGGAATTGAAGAATAGATTGATAGTTAGATTGTTGTAGCCAACATTAAGGAATTTTGCATAGTTTATGCACATGTTTATGGTATAAGGTTTGAACATGTCTTAATGTAAGCTAGTAAGGAGATAGGTTATAATGTTTCTAAATAGTTAAAATCTCATTAAAGGAATTAATTTTATTCATGATTTTGAGTTAACTGTTACGATTTTCACTCTAAGGTTCAAAATGTTATTTTTATAGGGTTAAGTTTGATGTATACTCAAATTATAAGAGTTTGAAACATCATTTCATTCAATAATATTTGAACTTGAGACAATAACGATAGATAGAATACATGGAGGATTATGACTTTACTCTTCAAGATCATATTGAAAAAGTTAATGTAATAGCTGACGTGTTGAGTTGTAGAATTCATGAAATTTTTGCACGTTTGGTCTTAAAAGATTGAAGGAGGTCAGTGACTATTATGTTTTGATTTGCAGTATCATGAGGATGGCTGTTGAACATATGCTTTAATGTGATTATAGATTTTTACTTGTCTAAATGGTAAAATAGAGATAATGGCAAAGATGAAAATATGAAGACAAGATAGAATTAACTAAAATAGTTGAATAGTTAGAAATAAGTATAGATGAAATTCTTATTATGGTAGAAAGTTGGTTGTATTAGATGATTTTGAATTTAGAATTAAGTGGCAAAAGTGCATCAATATAAACTTGCTGCATACTTGGGAGTTATTAAGGTATATAGAGATCTCAAAAGACAATACTGGTCAAAAGGAATAAAATATGGTATGACTAGCTTGTATCTTGATGTATGATCTATCAGTAGATAAAGGTTGAACATTTAATATTAATAGTGATAATATCACATTAACCCATTGTTGGATGAAAATGGAATCATATTATAATGGATTTTATAATAGGTTTACTAAAAACTCAAAAAGAGTACGATATAGTTTAAATGGTGGTTGATTGTTCGACCAAATTTACAAGCATTGTTTCTATCAATGCAAGATATTCCTGAGCAAGGCCTTAATAAGTTATATATAGATCAAATTATCCGATTGTAAGCAAATCAGTACATATACGCAGCGGAGTACTTATATATACTGAAATTTATATACATTGGAAGCAATCGCTTACATGCAAGTCATTTTTTTATCTATGTGTCAATACATAACTATTCCTAACAGTATTTAAGTTTTAAATGATCCAATTCATATTATAGTGGTACTTATGCTCATGAGATGCAAGTTTTCATTAAAATCATTTCTCACAAGAACCATGACTTGAAATACGGCTTATGTAGTCATATTCAGTGACTTTCAAAGGGAGATAGGGTCTAGCCTACGGTTACTCAGACCAACCTATGATCCTCTATCTCATAATAACAATTATGACAGCTCCCACCTATCTAGATGGCTAGTTTCATCTTTCCATCTCAGAAGGTTCCTGTTGATGCTACATAACCGCCCGTTATTTTTTCATCATACTTTCCCCATAAGTTTAATTCATAAACAACAATTTTCAAAAATCTATATTTTGGGAATTTACCATTTTCTAAGTATCTCATACCAATACTCCTTACAGTACCATCAAATCACTCTTCATTCCTTTATGAAATTTATCAACATAACATTGTCCTTTCAAAACCATGTTAATGCATACTAAATGCATAAAACATTTATTTTCGCTCAAATCATGGATTTTTTTTTTCAAAAGCATAATATCCCATGACAATGCACCTTCTTGAAACTTATGCACCATACCACCATAATTTTGAACCTTTTACTGTCCATAACATAGTCGCATGCATATGCAAGTTCACAAATACAAGAAACCATATAATATCAGCAATCATGCACATATGGTCATAGTCACACAGTTAGACAACATAATACGTATGGGGTGAACCTTTCAATAGTTACAGATAAATTAGATATTGAGTCATAACTACATATATACAATCTCAATCCCTATTCCTGTCTTACAATTCGAATTACACATTCTTGTGGTTCATAGCATACCGCTATTTAATGGATTGTGCATATTCATGGTTCATACAAAGAACCAGTTTCAGAGCTAGTTTCAGAGCTATCTTCAAAACCAACTACTGGGTGGGGAGTTCCAGACTCAATAACACAAATTGAAAGGAAGTTTATCTGTATTATCCATAACTTTTCAAACACGTTGTAACATCTGAAAATTTTTATATTCTTAAAACCTTGTCATGGAGTTATAATACAGTATTTTTGAGAATTTTGATAAGAGAGAGAGTTGACCGGTATTCAGGACAGCGTACTGTATGAGCAAAAAATACAGTATTTTATTACCGGTATCAAAAATTTGACGATGGAAGCGGAAAACTGTAATTTTCGTCGTGCGTGCCCGACTATATAAGCGGGACGGGGTCGAAAAACCCAGAAAATAAATTTCACTTTTTTCCTCTATTTTCTCTCTCTTCTCTCACTCCTCCCCATGGCTCTCTCTCCTGTGAACAGTAATTTTCGTCACCGGACCTCAGATCACCTCACCACCGGCGAGTGGAGGACCGCCGGGCCATCGAGAGTGCAACGCCGCCAACCCTGCCCCGATCGCCACTGCCACGCGCCCTCACGCGCCGCCTGAAGCTCCGCCGACGTAAACTTTGACCAGCGATTCACGGCGAAGAACGGCGATTTGACCGACACCTCCTACGCGTCTGGCACCGTCTTGCCGCCCTCTTCACGATGGTGTGCCCCGTTCCGGCATTGGGTCACCGGATTCCGGCGTGGGAAGGCTGATCGAGAAGGAGTGTTTCCGGCACGATTTCCGGCGATTGGTGTAACTCCGGTGGAATCCAAACCGACCAGTGTGCTCTCCGACACTCGTACTTCGACGCATATCCCGACATCGCAAGGATCGCGATGGTATGTTCCGTTCATGAAACGGAAACCGAAATTTCGTGGGTTGAATAGTGCCCATAAATAGTACCTGTGAACAGTAACTTGCACGTTTTTCGAAAAAAATCCGTAGCGTACGTAGGAGTATTTCGAACCCGTATACCCTCTCCGAAACAGTTTTTCATCATTCGTATAGGCACTGGGTGCCCGGAGGTAAGATTATATAATATTTAAATTGAGAAAAAATAGATTTTTAATATTTATAATATTTATAATTGCATGAATGTACATCATAGTAATGGGTTAAATTGTAGAAAAGTTTCATTGACGAAGAATGGGCATGATCGTGCAATTAGAAGTGTTAATATCCGTTTGTTTTATATATATATATATATAGTTATAAGCGTAATACTATTACCGTCGACCTGCAGTGCTAGATTAGGTATTCTAAAATACCTATACGGCATTGTATGTCCCATGTTTGTATTTACATATATTTATATGGTAGGAACGCTTGTATATACATACATAATTATGCTCTTATGATTGAATGATTGAGTAGATGCTGTATTCGATGTTTTGCAATGCTATTCGAATTAACATGTGTGTATTCGTTAGTATATTATAATTACTGTGCCGTAGTAAGGTAATGAGTATATTTTTACTTGTGATGACATGTTGGGATTGCGTGTAATGACGCAATATATGATAATTGATTAAAATATGTTTCTGCGAATTTATATTAATAGTGGTATAGTGTATCCATGTGTTTGAATTGTAATATATTTCTGTGTTTTATCTTAATTGTCTTATGGTTTATTTATATGCCAGAGTGAGATATGTTTTCATGACTAAGTACTACTAGTCTGACGACAAATCCATACGTATGAAGTTCTTTTAGAATATAAGGACTAATAAATGTGTTGCATAGATAATTATATTACCTATTATGAAATTACTAAAATGCTGCTTGATTAATGTAGGCAAAATGGTCATGATGTTATGATTGAGTTGATTATGAATAAATCTGTGTGGATAACTGGTATAATTGGGATAATTATGGATCGGTAGTTTTTTCCGTACCCTAGTAAAGCCGCTCAGGATGGAGCAGTATCAGTACAATAAGACTGTGGTGCCCTTCGAGGTATGTTGAACCCACAGCAGCTTCGGATTGATAATAAGACTGTGGTGCCTTTCGAGGTATGTTGAATCCACAGCAGCTCCGTATTGATAATAAGACTATGGTGCCCTTTGAGGTATGTTGAACCCACAGCAGCTCCGTATTGATAGTGAGACTGTGGTGCCTTTCGAGGTATGTTGAACCCACAGCAATTGAGAAATGATAATAAAAACCATTGCGCCCGCGGGGTATGTTGAACCCATGGTTGGAAGCAGCTGTTTTTCCATAGCATCTTGGGTACGTGCAACCCATGGTAGAATTAATTATCCCGTTGGTCTGAGAAACTCGGTGTGGGCGAATGACCATTGTATACATATATTGAAGTGTATGGTGGATATCATGTCCACGATCCATAATTTACTTAATTATGACAAATCTATAAGGAAATGAATCCGTATGCCTATTAGATTCAAACTGTATGGTAGAATACTTTTATCTGCTAAGAGTTGCTTGTGTTAGTGTGAATTGCAATGAGGCAGTAACACGTTGTGTTTTATTTGGTATGGGGACTGTCATGGTTTTATTGTGCAGGTAGGGCAGCTTATATGTATAGGCAAACTCTTGTCGAATTCCTATAAGAAATACTATTCATATAGCTATTCATGACCTCCCTTTGTATTCTGATTTTCATATGTAGCGGAGGGTCTAGGATTACCTTTAGTTGCAGTCACAAACAGATTATTGTTATGATTGTGAATTGCGAAAACGGAGGAAGTCTAATCACACCTTGGCAAGTGTCAATTATTTTAGAGAGAACTTAACTATGTAAAAACAAGAAGCTAGCATCAGCTAGAAAATGGAAAGTTAGGAGTTAAATAAGATAATGGGTTAGGCAATATCTAGGCCGCGTCACTTCTAGTATATAGAATCTTGTCTAGCTCACCGGTATGCTGATGAAGCAAAAAGAATATGGGTGAATCCATAATAGATTAAAGATCATGTGAGAAGTTTGAGGATATTGCTGAAAAGGTGTATTGGATGTATTGCGGGTCATTTGATTTATTAGTTTACACGTTTATAAGTGTGTTTATGAGTTTACATTGTTATTATCCATACACGTTAGCGAACGACTAGGATTAAATTGATATGTGTACTTATAATAGTATAGTCAAGGTTTAATGTAGGTGAAATAATTCCTAGTATGGGATAAAGAATGGAGGACGTGTATTTGTGATCGTAGTATAACTGTCAGGTTGTCTTACTTCAGTGAAAATAAAGAGATAATATGAATGTATGATAACATAGACTGGTAATGAACCAGTATCGAGATAATTGTGATATGTGGATCGAATATGTATGTTCCATCTCCCTCAGCTGGGTTTGTAAGCTAGTTTCTAATGGAGGTGTGACGTTAAGACTGTGTTACCCTGAGGGGTAGGTGGAATCCACAGCTGTCCTCCAAATGGCTCAGTGGCCTAGAGTAACAACCATGATCCACAATATTTATAAATATAATCGGTCACTTGTAAACGCAATAAAATTCCTAGCACCAACCTTCCGGGAGTGGAAATGGAATACAAAAACAGTGTTATCGTTTTTACTAATACCCTCGGTTGTATCTATAGGTGTTTGAAATATTTGTATCCTATGTGGGTATTAATTGTGTGCTTAGGATATTTTGGCTATCTCGGGCCGAGTGTGTGATTGATATTGTGTGGTTATACCGGCTTCTAAGCAGCTCCTTTGTATGGGGCCGCGGCATTAGCCGTTATTTATACGAATAACTATGTAATGATTTTATATGATCATGTAGGTGTTCGTTGATAAGAATAGAAATAGAATTTAAACGGACACAGGTGATAACGTGATTCATTTAGAAAATATATTGATTGAGATTGCATTATCTGTATATGGTATATCATGAGGAGTGTTACTCTGATTGAGATATTTATACAGAATTCATAGATGTTATAGTGGTTAGAGTTCTAGAGGAGATGATATAATATCTTGTGTACATTATTGAGCATATGCTTGTTGGAACATGTACATTGATATGTGGACATGCATTTACTTGTGTGTGTGGAATTGTCTGAAATGGCCAAAATAAGTAGGGATTCAGGTAACATGCTCCTTCCTTTATTTAAGTATTGTATTATCTTATTGAGCCATGTGGTTTGTTCACCCCTTTGTGGGATTATTATTTTCAGGTGAATACGATATAGCGGTAGCGGTTCCAGAAAGTGCAGTTGAGGCAGAGATTTTCGGGTGGGGCATATTATATCTAAGGTGTAGGCCATTGTTATGTAATTTTATTTCAGTGTACTCTGAAGTATTAATTTCATTAAAATGCAAAACAATTCTTTAGAAAAAAAAATATATATAATACTATTTTAGCTGTTACTATTTATGTGGTTACTTTTTATAAACTCTTTTGAATAAATGAAAACTTCGCTTTACTATGAGAAAGCATTGATTTTTGTCTTTTCGATAATTTCAATGTACTATATGCCACATGAATAGAAATGAAAGGAAGGGGGTGTTACACACGTTTTATAAAATCTTTCTCAACTCAGGAGTTTTTTTAAAAAAAAAAAAAAATATGCCTATTTGCTTTAGAAATCCATGAAATTACACATGCTAGTGAATATATCATTCATTGCCATGGCATATGAGAACATGCATTACACTAGCAATACAAGCAATATCAAGACAGAGGCATTCACGCCAAGGGTTTTGAAAACAGGTATGTTTAATACGCACACCCCTGCTATCGCATATTAATGAATGTGAAATCATCATCAATGCTTTTTCAAGAACATACGTTCTCTATCAATAAAAAATTATAATCGGGGTAGATGTTTTCATACCAAATTAATAGGCATAAATAACCATTTGAACAGAAACTATCTAATAGAATCGTACTGTTGAACCAATTGAATAATTTCTCTAAACTTTCGGCAACAACTAATCGAACACAACAACCCAAAAACAAGTTATTAAGGCACTTAAATGTCCCATCAATATCTTACTTATCCTTTTCTAGGGCATGGTATTAGTCACACATACAATGCATAAGTCACTTTACAGCTCCCCTATCAACCACTAGCTGAATAAGAGACACCAAATAATGCATACACAAGTTTGTTCCACACATATAATTATAATGAAAATTTTATTACTGCTCATGAACTTTGCGTATACCAAACGAATAATAACAGATATACCAATTAATGCAATACAGCATACATATCATTTCATCAAAACATAAGATGCCCATTCATCTTTGTGTATGCAATGTGACTAGTACCACGGCACATATTGCAGCATAACAATCATCAATATCATGTATTTAAATAATACGCGATATTTATGCAGTCATCTTAAAGTAGTAACTGGTCAAAGTGCACAACAGGAAACTGCCCTTAATTTCACATACCAGACCCAAAATCAAGCACCACTAAGGTACTGGACAGACTACATTCGTACCACCAAGGTATATAACAAACTACATTCATATCACCAAGGTACAAGATAGACCACATATGTACCACCGTGATACAGACTATTGACACACCATCCAAGTGTAAATCAAACCCACACGTGCATCACCCAGATGCTAGACTTTGTCATTCACCACCTTGGTGCAATATTACAGACTCACACACACCGTGTGCATTGTCGAGGTGCCACTCACGACTTTGATCAAAGCGTATACGTGATTCCATGTGCACACCTTTCAGTTAACACTTTTACTCTACCATCCATTGGCAAGACTGGCAAGGGCCATCTAAGCATAATATTGTCAACAAGTTGGAGCACATAACTAGATATGCACTGCGGTTATTCATACATCTATCACCGGTCACATCTATCACAGGCATTTAAATCAAAGAGCATATAAAACATAGGGATTTAGGCCACATATATAACACCATACACTAACCTTATAAATGTGTGGTCCACCAACACATGCAGATAGCGATACTGATCGAATCAAACACATAATACATTCCATGCCAGGCCAAAGAAATCCATTGAGAGTAATACTAATACTTATACCATTATTGGTAATTGTATGTTAAACATATACAATTTGGTCACATATATCACTGGGTCCATTCTCACAAAATCGATTCCTGAACATTTAGTATTTTTTCAAGTAAGGAACAAAAATACCTTATAGCAGCCAGTTTTGGAAGCACTCGTCTAGGCATAAGGGCATAATATTTTCGTAAAATATCTATAGTTTCATTCAGATAAAACTCATGAAAAAGCAGGAAAGTGCTCTAATACTAAAAATGTAACACCCCCTTCCATTCACTCCTATTCACATGGCATGTATGCATTGAAGCTATCGAAAAGGTAAAATCCATGCTTTCTTATAATGAAACTAAGTTTATGGAAAATAACTACATAAATAGTAACAACTAAAATAGTGTTTATTTAGTATATATATATATATATATATTTTAAAGAATTGTTATGCAGTTTAATAGAAATACTATTTCAGATTGCGCAGAAAAGAAATTACATAACAATGAGTTAAACCTTAAATATATTATATCCCATCAGAAAATCATTGCTTCGACTGCACTTTCCGGAACCGCTATTGTTGTATCATAATTATCTGAAAAATAATAATCCCATAAAAGAGTGAGCATACCACATTACTCAGTAAGATAATACAATACTTAAATAAAGGAATGAGCATGTTACCTGAATATCTACTTATCTTGATCATTTCATACAATCACACACACATAGCTAAATGCATGTCAATATATCAATGTATATGTACAAACATGCATATGCTCAATGATATACACAAGATATCGAGTCATATGATCCAAAACTCTAAGCACTATCTCAGCTATAAATTCTGTATAACAGTCTCAATCAGAGTAATATTCCTCATAACATGCCATACCACAGGCTGTGCAGTCTCAAACAATATGCATTCTAAATGAATAGTTTCATCACCTGTGTTCATTTAATTCTTATTTCTATCATTATCAACGAATACCTACATGGCCATATAAAATCAATACATTGATATACATATAGATAACAACTAAATGTCTCAGCCACATAAAGAGAAACTGATTAGAAATCGGTATGACCACACAATTTTAATCACACATTTAGCCCAAGATAACTAAAATATCTTAAGCCCACAATCAATATCCACATAAGATAGAAATATTTCAAACATCTATATATATATATATATATATACAAACGAGGGTATTAGTAACTATGATAACACTTCTCTATACCTTTTCCACCCCCAAAAGATTAATGCTAGCAATTCTTGGCATTTACAAGTGACCGTTCATACTTAGAGACATCATGAACCATAGTTGTTACTCTAGCCCGCAAGGCCATTTGGAGGACAACTGTGGATTCAACCTACCCCTCAAGGTGTCACAGTCTTACTAACATATCTCAATTATAAGCTGACTACAAGTCCAGCTAGGATGCAAAGGAACATATATGTTTGATTCACATATCTCAATTATCTTAATATTAATTCATTACTAGTCTATTTTATCACACATTCACATTTCCTCTTTATTCTTACTGTATCAAGACAACCTGACAGTTATACCATAATCACAAATACCACTATAGGGAAACATGTCAATCCAATCTTAGTCATCTGCTAAGGTACACTGATAATAACAAATATAAACTCATAACATCGATCCTACACCATCTCATAACATATTCTACACTAATATATCCTTACCGCATCCTAAACCACACATATAAATGTGTAGGCTAATATATCGAATAACCTGCAATATATACAGTGTGCCTTTTCAAAATATCCTTAAGCATCACATGTGATTTTTAATCTATTATGGACTCACATGTACTCTTTTTGTTTCACAAGCATACCGATGGGTTAGACAAGATTCTATGTACTTGAAGTGAGGCGACCTAAATATTGCCTAACCTATTAACTTATTTAAATTCTAATTCCTTTCTTCAAGCTGATGTTGGTTTTTTTTTTTCTACAAAATTAAGTTTCCCTCCCAAGGAACTAGAACTTGTCAAGGTGTAATTGTACTTCAACTGTTACCGCAATTCACAATCATAATGAAATCCGATTGTGACAACAAATAAGGATAACCCTAGACCTTCCTCTACATATGAAAACCATAACACAAAAAGAATATCACAAATGGATGTAAAAATAATAATTCTTATAGAAATTCAGTAAGAGTTCGCCTATACATATAAGCTATCTTACCTGCACAAGAAAATCAGAACAGTCCCAATACCAAAGGAAATACAGCATTTTACTACCTCATCGCTATTCACACAAACACAAGCAACTATTAGCAGATAAAGGTATTCTACCATGCAACTTGAATCTAGTAGGCACATGGATTCATTTTCTTATAGATGGGTCATAATTAAGTAAACTATGGATCGTGATCATGATATTTACCGTACACTTCAATATATGTATATAATGGTCCTTTGCCCACTCTGAGTCCCTTAGACCGGCAAGATAAATAGTTCTACTATAGTTTGCACGTACCCAAGGGTGCCATGGAGAACAACCGCTTCCTACCATTGGTTCAACATACCCCATAGGCACCATGGTTTTATTATCATTTCTCAATTGCTATGGGTTTAACATACCCCGAAGGGCACCACAATATTATTATCGATCTAGACCTGCTGTGGGTTCAACATACCCCAAAGGGCACCACAGTCTTATTATCGATTCTGAGCTGCTGTGGGTTCAACCTACCCCGCATGGCACCACAGTCTTATTATAATAATATTGCTCCGTCTTGAGCAGCTCTACTAGTGTGACGAGAAAATTACCGATCCATAATTATCCCAATTATACCACTTATCCATACAAATTTATTCTCAATCTACTCCATTATGACAAAATGACCACTTTGTCCACATTAATCAAAAGGGCAAGTCAATAATTTTATAATGGGTAATATAATTACCTATGAAACACATTTACTAACTCTTATCTTCGCAAAAAGACTTCATACGCATGAGTTCATCATAAGGCTAGCAGTACTAAGTCATGAAAACATAATCCACTCCGGCATATAAATACACCATAACACTATCATAATAAGGTACAAAAATATATTCCAATCCAAACACATAGATACACTATATCACTATCAATACAAATCCATGGAAGTATATTCTAATCGGTTATCATATATTGCATCATTACACGCAATCTCAACATATCATCACAAGTTAAACTATACTCAATACCTTGGTACGGTACAATAATTATAACACACTAATATATACACACATGTCTATCTAGACAGCATTGCAAAACATCAAGTGCAACATCTGCTCAATCATCCAATCACACGGGCATGATTATATGTGCATATACAAGCGTACCTACCATATAAATATATATATATATATATATATTCAAACATGGAACATACAATACTGTATAGGTATTTTAGAATACCCAATATAGCACTGCAGGTCGACGAGGATAGTATTACGCTTATAACTATATATATATATATATTTTATAACATGGATACTAACACTTCTAATTGCACAATCATGCCCATTCCCCTTCAATGGGACTTTTCTACAATTCAAACTATTGTTATGATATACATTCATATGATTACAAGCATTATAAATATAAAAATCTATTTTTTTATAATTTAAATATCATATTATCTTACCTCCGGGCACCCGGTGTCTACGCGGATGACAAAAAATCATCCTAGAGAGGATATAAACGTCCCAAATATTCTTTCGTATACGACAGATATCTCTTCGAAAAAGTGCGAGTACTGTTCATAATTACTATTTATAGATACTATTCAACTCACAAAATTTTGATTTTCGTTTCATGAACGAAATGCATCATCGCGATCCTTGTGATGTTAAGATACTATCCATGGTGTCCATATGTCACAAAACATAGATTTAAGTATTCAAAATCATCAAAAATCATAAATTTTCAGATTTCAAGGTATCTATTTTGGACTCTCAAATCATCATCGAAACACAATCTAAATTAAGATATAAACATACCGCGTTGAAGTTGAGTGTCGGAGAGCACACTGATCGGTTTGGATTCCATCGAAACAGCACTGATCGCCAAAAAATTTACTAGAAAGATAGCCTACCAATCAGCAATTTCTCACCGAAATCCAATGGCCGGATGCTGGATTTGGGCACACCACCATGAAGAGGGTGAAGAGACGATGCAAGACAGGCCGGCGGTGATGGTCAACTTGCCGTGTATCGCCATGAATCGGCGGTCAAAGTTCACGCTGGCAGGGATTCTGGCGGCGCGTGAGGGGGCGTGGCGATGGCGATCATGGCTTGGTTTGCGGCATTGCACTCGTGACGACCCAGCGGTCCTCCACTCGCCGGCGGTGAGGTGATATGAGCTCCGGTGATGAAAGTCACTGTTCATAGGAGAGAGAGACGTGGGGAGGAAAGAGAGAAGAGAGAGAAAGTGGAGAAAAAAATGAGGTTATATTGTCAAGCTTTCCGACCCCGTACCGCTTATATAGTCATGCACGCATGACGAGAAATTACATCTTTTCACTTTAATTACTAGATTTCTGATACTGGTAATGAAATACTACATTTTTTATTCACACAGTGCACTGCCTCGAATACAGGCCAACTCTCTCTCTTATCAACACTCTCGAAAATACTGTAATACAACTCCGTGATAAGATTCTAAGAGTATACAAATTTCAAGATATTACATATATATATATAATATAACGCAGTGAATACATACATACTTCAAATTAGACAATTTTTATCAAATCATGAATACAAATCAATTACCTCTGCGTCTCTATGATATCCACACAATCAGCAATCTAATCGAAATATTAGCTCTTATGCTTTGAGTGCATAATATTTTATGCGTTTTTCACTTTTTAAGAGTAAAGACACAAAAAAAAAATCCTAGGCATATATTTAAAACACAAATATTACATATTTATATTAGCATTTTAGGTCTTTAATTTATTTAGTAAAGTAAGCATTAATAAATTTAGTTTAATTTTTACATAATTGATTTAGTCAAAATTAATACTCAAATAACTTAACGAATCTTAGACCTATTTAAGATTCTCCTCTTTCTCTCTCTCTCACTCACTCTATATGTGTGTGTGTGGTGTGTGTGTGTGTGTGTGTTATTTTCAATTTTAATGTGTGACTCAATAAGTTCTCGTTATATTAGTAGTAGCACTAAAATTATATTTTAGTGTTACTAGTAATGAGCGGTGTCTAATAACATATCATGACTACTCAAGTGACGAGAATATTAATAGTTTAACATCACCTTATCCACGACCAATGTTATCATGTAATTCAATCCTTTTGTCCTAAATATCTCAATTGAATACAAGACATAGAATGTGTCATTCTCGTATGATTCAATTTTATATTTTCTTTAATATCTTGAGTACACTTATTTCATCAAATGAAGTCAATATCACAGATTAATTTATTTGAGTATGGCAATACATTTTTTAAAATTTTACTAAATTAAAGGGTTAGATATGATTCCAATTATAGAAAAGAGACAAATCCTATCTTAATCATACACATCCCTCTAAATGAGTTATAACATATTTGATTATTTTCTTTATAGTCTATCTTGTTATAGATAATATTTGAAAGTATCAAAATATGTGATTCTCTATGTTAAAAACTATGGTGATCTCAAGTCCAAGAATCACATACACCATTATCACTATAAAAATCATTTATGACATTTATATAATAATCTATGTAGTGTTCTCATAATGAGTCGATTCAGTACATTAGTTCACTAACTTGTACCTATATGTTGACTTGATATCTTATATCATAACACACATATATTATTATCAGTTACTATGCATACTAGTTTCTATATATTATTGTTACCCTATTCACAATACTGCTTAACTAAGAACATTTAAGAATAGTGTTTAACTAATTAAACTTACTATTTTAAAGGTATTATTACATTTATTAAATACAAAAATATGTCATAATGAAATAATTAAATGATATATATAAATAAAATAAAAAATATTATGATACAAATATATCAAACATTCAAAATACTATTAAATTTATGGTATATACCAATACCAATTATATAGGATTCCTTTATCCATTTGTTTTAATCGGGATCCATGGTTCACTTTCTAATTTTGAAAGAGTTTGTATAAAGTTTTAGAGACAGTATGATTTCAATGCTGCCTTACACCTTTAAACAAATAGTCAGTCTAAGATGATCATACAAATTCTAGAGGATATGTTTAGAATCTGTGTCATGGATTTTCAAGGTAACTAAAGTGATCATTTATCCTTAATAGATTTCGCTTATAATAATTGTTATCATGCTAGCATAGCTGTTCGTGGCCTCTATGCAATTCTTAAGTTCATCTTTTACCGTGTCTTCAGTAGCTTTCAATGCAAAGGATACAAGGCATGTATAGGCAAACCTATTAGGTGGCTTGATAATGCTCCTTTCTCTATCTCTTACTAATTTGTAATCTTGCACATTTTTAGGTTATTGTTGTGGCATGGGGTTTGTGGTTGTTTCACTTGTTTCAACTTAACTACTTGCTTCATTAAGTTCCTTTTGATGCTCTACCTTAACTTGAATTAGCTCTTTCTTTTTTAGGCTTATGATTTATCACCTTTAGTTGTATTTGATGACTTACAAAGCTAATTCATTAAACACCACATCTCTTAAAATAATACATCTTGTTGGTTTTTCATCAAGACACTATCTTATAGCCTTTCATCCTTTCTAGACACCTAATAAGGATACCTTCAGTAGCTCTAGGTTCAAGTTTGCCTTGCTTTACATGAATATAGGCTGAACATCCAAACACCTTGAGGTTTTCATATGAACTTGGTCTATCATTCCATATTTCCTCTGGTGTCTTTGAATCTATGGTTGAATAATGACTTCTATTAGCCAGATAGCAAGAAATAATGATATCTTTGGCTAAAACATTTTTAGTAGTTATAAATTCATCAATATATACCTGACTTTATTTATCGAAGTCTTATTTATCTTCTCAACCAATCTATTTTATTAACAAGTATGGACCATTATCTTATATTTGGCTATTCCATTCTTCTTGTAGTAATCCTTAAACTCTTTGTTACAAAATTTTAGGCCATTATGTTTTCTTTCCCTCTTCACTTTTTTTCATGTTTGGTTTTTTGCCAATGTTTTCCATTCCTTGAATTTGCTTAAGACTGATCCTTAGTCTTCAAGATATAAACCCAAACCTTCTTTGAGAAATCATTTATCAAAGACAAGAAATATGAACCTTAGCTAAATGAAGGGACTTGTACAAGCCTTGAAAGATCTAAATGAACACATTCTAAGATCCCTTAAATATTTTGAACAAAACTTAACCTTGTAAGCTTTTCCAAGAATACAATATCCACATAATTATAATTCCTTTATTTTGACATCTCCAAGTAAACCCTGCTTACAAAGTTCTTTCATCCCTTTTTCACTCATATGACCAAGCCTTAAATGCCAAAGCTTGATGTCATCATGTTCTAGCTTAATAGGGATTACAATAGCCTCATTTACAGAAATTCCTATAAATATATATCATCATTGAATCTTTAGAATCCTTAAATTGTCATTTTTTAACATTCCTAGGTTATCTAACATTACCAAATAAATCAATTTTTTTTTAAAGTCAGTTACATGCTTACATGCTTACCATATTGTAATGTTCTTGTGATGCCATCATGCATTTTAGTCCTACCATCACCTATTCCAACCACTAAACGAGCCATTTTGTTTTTTGTTAAAACTTTCCCACCACTTAGTTCATGATAGGTACTGAAAGCATTTCTATAAGGACATATATGAAAGGAATAGCCTGAATCTAACACCTACTAACCTTTTATATTCTTTTTGAATGCAATTAAGAGATTAGCACTCTCATAACCCTCTGTCGATGCTCAGAATATGATGCAATAATAGCATTGCATTGTTTTGCTTGAGCCTCTTTTACCTAATTCTTTCTTTCAAGACAATTTCTCTTAAAGTGTCTTTCTTTATTGCAATGATAACACCTCTTTTTCTTTAATCTTGACTTCGATATTCCAAAGTTGTTTTTCTTTTCTTTTTTCCCTTTAGTTCTTCCTCTTGCAATCAAGCCTTCACCATTGCCTAATTCTTTTGCTTCTGTTTTCTGTAACTCCTCTGTGTTTAATGCTATCTTGACCATTAAAATTAGAGATTTGCCAAGATGTTAGGTAAAATTAATACCTTTAATAAAATACTTCAAATAATATATTGATTTAATATCTTTAATAAAGAAAGACTTCAAATCAAACATGAACTTTAAATTCAAATATAAAAAGTATGATTAATTAAGTTTTTATTTATTTAAAAATTGAAAAAAAATTAATAAAAGACATGCATGTATTTATTGTCCTACAGAAAAATGTAAAAAAAAAAAAAAAAAATTGGTTTCCCAATTAATTTATGTTCTCCTGAATAATTGTTATTTCCATGTCAATAAGAGCTGTAAAATATATATTTAATGTTTGCACCTACTCTAGATTTGTCTTGGCTTTTAGATTAAGTTAATTTCTCTTGAATAATTGCCACATTCAAGTTAATAATAACGACCCTTTTTGTATGTTTGTTTCTCATTTTCATTTGCGATTAGATTTTATGTCTAGCCAAAGAAACTTTATTTGATAAACTAATTTTCTTCACATAAGAAACAAGCAAATTGTTCGCTCTGTACATTTGCTCTCTTACATTTCTTTTATTCAACATACGTAATTTTTTCATTGTACGAATTTATAGTTGACTATAGCTTAAAAAATATTTCAATTAATTGAAGTTTTTTTTCACTAAATATGAAAGATTTATTTTGGCTAAAATTTATTAATTTTAATTAATTTTAACTAATTAATTAAATCAAGCAATCACAATGTAGATTAAATAGATAATTTTAATATAGTTTGAATTTTTCAACCTACATTTATAAGGTTATACAAGAGAAAAATAATCTACTAAAAAAATTAATAATTATAAATACTAATATATTCATACAAAATAAAAGATACTTCTTGTATTTGTCGTGCAGCAATCTTGAGGTGGATTTGTTCAGTGAAGTTCTCTCGTCTTGACATGTGTTTGACTTAATTCAACAAGATTTCCTTGTTAGTTTTCGTTAACTCACTTAATAAGTGCAAGTCTTCTACTGAATAATAACATAAAAATATGTTGATAATTTGTAAAAAATACTTTTCAAGTTTATGAAACTAAAAATAGAGTTATAATTTTTATTAAGCTATTCTCTACTCTAAACAGAAATCATAAATAACTTGAAAATAAAAATAAAAAAGGAGGAAATAAAACTTACAACATATGCTCTCTTTTTGGCCTTCTTCAAGGTCACTTCATAAAATAAATAATGCACATATATATAACAAAATTTAACCCTTATTATGTATGATTGTATTTTTAAAACAAAAAGAAATATATCTTCCTAAATAGGAAGAAGTCTTTTCTAAATAGAATTTTATTTCTTCAATAATTCTTTTTTTTTTCTTTTTATTTGTAAAATATATCCTAAAATAAGTTTTTTAAGTTATGTATAAAGATCAACATTGGTAAATATAACTAAAAAACTTAAAAAATTCTTATGTGAAAATCATAAAAACACATATGAATAGTATCATGTTGACTAAACACTAATTAACACACAAACTCAACTATTGCAATAGAACATTAAATAAAAATAACTTTTCAAAAAATACTAATATCGCAAACCTTAATAACATATATATATATATATATAATTATCTATTTAATGAATAAAATTTATATATTATTTTAAATAGTATAATATTTATTAAATGAGTGATATATTTTTATATTTTCAAAAAATATACATTATCTTATCACCTACTTAATAATTTTTACTTTTTATATAATAAAAATTTGTGATAAGAATTTAAAACAAGTAACAATATTAGTAATGTTTGCAGCTAGATTATATTGGCTTCCAAGCTTTTTCCGAAAAATTATTTTGTCTAAGTTAACAATACGGTACAATATTTAATAATATCTCGATCAACAATGGTTATTGATACTAACTTTTTTTATTGGAAAATTAGGAAATAAGTTTGTTTGTTCTGTCTTTTATGTTAGATAATATTTGATGTCTTTCCAAAATAAAGTAAAGATTTTGTGAATTAATTTTATTTCACTTAATTATCTCACACTTATGCTCATGGAGTAGGTACAAAACTACTATAACGATGTCCTTGTGCATCACATATATCATTGATAATTGTCTAAACGAGAAATTAAAAAAGAAAAAAAAACAATGATCACAAGACTTCATTATGCTTTGTATCTACCAACATTAATCGTTGATATCACTTATTCTTTGCCCACCTTTATTTATTTTTAAAATTCGATATAATGATAATTTGATTCATCACATTTTGTAAATATCACCTTTAGTCTCTTTCCTCAATTTGTAATTTTTAATTTTATGAGGTATTTTTTTATGTATCTTAAATTTTTATCACTTTAATATAGAGAATTGAAAAATACTCACTTATCACTTTTAGAAAAAAATTAAATATTATGTCATTAATTATAACATTATTTAAAACTCACATACTATTCTCCTTTAAGTTCTTTCATATTCATATCTGCTGCCTCATGCATAAAATCTTTAAATCTATAAAAAAAAATTATCAACAATAGAATTAATATTGTCTCCTCTATGACATTATTATTTCTTAAAATATAATTGATTGTCTTAATTAATATTGATTACATATACTAACTTTGTTGTTTATGAAATTATAAAATAAATTTATTTGTTCTCTTTTTTATATAAAATAAAATTTGATGTCTATCCAAAAAAGAGTTCTTATTTTACGAAATAATTTTCTTTTAAAGTAATGTTGAGTGCCCAAAATGAAATGTGGCAATCCAAAGTTAAAAGCCAAAACCGATCACTTCAATTGTTATGCTTTTTTATTCTTATTGATTGATACATACAATCCAACAAGAATTGGCCACTTGCTCATAACGACTTGCATGGTTGCATGGTGATGGAAAGCAAAACAATGGACAGAAAAATAGCCTTTCATTCTATGCTAAAATTGACAATTAGTTCATATGAACATGCGTTAATTAAAGATATACGATAAAGAGAATTATTTTATTTATAAATTTTATCTTTTATTGGTATAAATTTTAAAATGCATGGGATTGAAATGCTCTCTTTTTTTTTTTAATTTTTAACTTTTAATTATATGTTAATACGTGTCATTATTAATAATTAATGATTTAAATTATATTTTAATTAAATTTATAAATTAATTTTATATTTTACAGTATAAATTTAAAAAATTAAAATAATATTTTATTATTAATTATATTATATATTAATATTTATTTAAGTTAAAAATAAAATAAATTAAAAAAAATTGATTTAAAATAAATACATTAATTATAATTAAATTTAACACAATGTAATATTAATTTCAACGTTTGTACCTACTATAAGTTTGTCTTTACTCTCCAAGTTTCTCTCGAGTAATCGTCCAAGCCAACTTTGTCTGCTTATTAAATAAGTTCATAATTTTTCTCTTTCGCAATGCGATAAGATTTAATTTCTCTCTATTTTATTAATTAATTTTCTTCCACATAAGAGATGAGCAAATTGGTTGCTCCATACATTATTATGTCACTTTTTATCTTTCTTTCACTTGTCGTACTCATTCGTGTGAAAACACAACGATAACCTTTGATTTTTCTAATAGCTGTCACATGAATGGGAAGAAACTCACGTGATTTGCAACTGATTGATTTGATTTTGGGCTGAGAAATTAAATTGAATTAGTGGGGCAAGTACTCGTTAGAAATTATGGACCATTTTGAAATTGCAAGACGTATCACTGTTATATATACAGACCAAAATTAAAACTGTCTACGACCTAATTAACTCTTTCGCCGGAGAAAATTAATTCATAAAATCAATCTAATTGGAGTCACAGTTTACTAATTTTTATATTAAAATATAATATTTTTTAATATTATACACAACTAGGATGCGTTAATCAGAAATGCAAAACATAAATAAATATTTTATTTATAAACTTTATCTTTAACAAGCATATTTTTTAAATTATTTTTATTATTATATATATATTAGGTGTATAATATCCTAATTCTTTCATTAGTAATTTTTTTATAGTTATAATTTTTTATTATAATTTTTAAATTTTTAATAAAATAAATAAAGTAGTTACATATAAATTAATTTTTAATTATTTATTTTAATTAATAAAATTTAGTTTAAAATAAAATTTTGATTGTTCCTTTCATTTATATGAAATTTAGTATATTGTAATTAAATAAATGATACTAATAAGATATTAATATTAACTATATTATTGTAAGTCGGTATAAAGCAACCAATTCTATATCATTTGGATGTCCTATTAAGGGGTCACTGATCCATTAAAAGCTTGCCAATTTTCAAGCCCTCATTGTTTATTTATCTTAGCCGAATACCAAACGGATTCTAAGATACAAAAGCCTGAACTTCGTTTTAACTGTGTTGACTTTGTTA
>CP135547.1:5252278-5283771 GCA_032402905.1 Khaya senegalensis | reverse complement strand
CGTGGGGGGAGGGGTGAAAGGTGTTTTGTGCGAAAATTAAACACTTAGCAAATTAAAATATATTAAAATTTACTATGCTTTAAATGAACAAAAATGAATCAATCTTTAAACCATATAACCTATTCCTACCACAAACAAATTTCAATAATGTATTCGATCAAGATAATTAATAATACAATTAAATAAAGTTGTACACAAGAATTTAGTAACGAAGGGAAATCTTATGAAAAATTTTTCACAGGATAAAAACCGTCAGGGTTATTCAGGAACCACCTAAAAAATTTACTAGAAAGAGAAAACTTATAATTAGTAATTTTTTCCACATGAACTCTTACAAATCCCAGTAACTAGTACTTTGATTATTTCCTACTTCTATTAATTCACGAACAACTCGTTCAAAAACCAAAATTTCAGCCACTAGCACCTTCAAAACTTATAAAGACTCATAGTTAGTTTTTTTTCTTTTTTTTTTTTAGAGAGAGCAAGTTTGGTGATTATGACTTCCAAGAACAATCAATCACAAATCACAATAATTAAGATAAGATTTGTGATTATAGGAAGTAAATTAGGTTAGGAAGGCTATGGAATGAAAAACATAAAAACTTTTGTCCCAAAACCCTAAATCCGTAACTTTTATGTTTTTTGCAAAAGTGCTTAAGCGGATGTCTAGTAAAGGTCGAACACCAAAGTTATGGAAAACAGTTGTTTAAGTGCTAGTTGAGCACCTATAGAATGCTAATCCAGTATCGAGCCCATTTAAGCTCTAGTCGAGTGCTTGTCAAGCGCTAGTCTAGTGTTGAGCCTGCTCGAGTGCTAGTTGAGTGCCTGTCGAGTGCCAACTTTCTAGCTTCAATTCTTTAGGGCTACTTAAGCATTTATCAAGCCTTGGTTAAATACTAGGTCTCTAAAACCTATCCAATACTTTTCTTTGATGCAATCAAACATTTATTATTATACAACTCTTAAATATACTTAAACACTAAATTTTACTCACAAATGAGTTGACCTAAATATTCTAACATATTTTAAAATTTTGAGAGTTGTCTACTTTTTGCTACAAGGTTTATAATTGTTAATACTCATTTTACTCTTTCTTCGAGTGAGCTATGGGTTACCACGACCCCAATTTATTTTCACATGTACTCTTTAGTATTGGCTAGAGTGCTCGTAAGAAGAAAAAATATATGCAATTGAGAATTTTTAATGCATTATAAGTATCAGTTAATGCTTTCATTAAAATAGTAGTAAGCTTTTCAAATTAAAATTATGTAAGGTTTATTTTATTTTATTTTATTTTTGTATGTATCAAATTTCTCTGTAATTATATATATATATATATATATAACATAATAATAAATGGGTAAATATTGTCGAATTTGAATTTAAAGTTTTTGATACGTAAACTCATTTATGACACGATTAACTATTTAAATAATTATAATATATTAATTATTTATTATTTAATAATTATTTATATTTTTTAAAATAATTTAGTTATTTTATCACATTTTAAAAGGTATTTAGTAATATTTGGAATAAAATTAATTAAGATATGTGTATATAGTATCATAAATATTATAGAAATAGATTATAATAAACAAAAAATATATATGTTAAAAACAATTAGACATTAAAGAGTATCATTATTTTAAAAACAAAAATAACCAAAAATAGAAGTCTAGATTTTAAAAGAAATCAATGGGAGAGAAATAATAGTCAAACATTTATGCCATAGTTGCATTGATATTTTTAAAAAATCAAATAAGTTTGGTTCGGTGTTATCTTTTGCTTTGGTTTTTTTATTTCAATTTTAACAAAACCAAAAAGTTTTGGTTCTGTTTGATTTGTTTAAATATTGAACCGAACATATTCGGTATGTATTCACCTCTAAATAATGGACTAAGATTCTCTCATAGTTTTTTGTATATTCAACTTTTAAGAAACTAGTGATATATAAATATAAAAAATAATGAAGGCTTAGATTTTATTTTAACTAATTGTTTTTAGTTTTTAATCTTTTAACAAGTAAAATTTAGTCAATAATACAAAAGACTAGGAGAGGATCCTTATCCTTAAATAATTCATACATCTCTTACTAAATTATAGGGTTGTGCCTAAGTTTTCGCTTTGCTTAATGGATTTATTTTCTTCTCTCTTTGGTGTTTTTTTTTTTTTTTTTTGCACTCCCTTCTTATTCTTAATAGCACATCTCTCTAAAATTATATATATATATTTAAAAAAAACCATCCACATTAACAAGAGAGTCGATAATTTGAAAAAAATCTACAATAGAATTAATAAAGATAGAAATCCAACCTAATAACAAAACCAATAGTCTTTATATATACATACACACGAATAAACCAATTGGAGAGAAAGACACTTTAGCATTTGTGCTACATGTACATTGAATTTTTAAATGTACATTAATAGCTTGCTTTTTAGATGTTGATTGCTTAATTCTCCTTCTATGCAAACAAGACTTCTTTTACCTTACAGGAAGATGGAATCTGTTGGATGCAACAAGTCACAAGGAGTTCAAAATGTAGCCAAACAAACACGATGATTGGTAGTGAAATAATGACAGTAACAAGAATAGCCACCCATAACCTTTTGTCATTAAAGACAATGAAAAATGTTATAGAAAACACTACTTATTGATATTAAAAGTGTTGGCAATCCAATACGTAACTTTTTTGGCACCAATGAAAGAAAATCTTCTTCTGCATAATGGGAAGTGAGAATGCATATGAGGTATATTATTAATATAATGCCCTAAATTTGACAAGTATCGCATGTATCAAATTAGGGCACATAACTTCATATGCATGTATTATTGAAAAATCAAGAACATATACATAATGAAAAATTTTTAAAAAAAAATTCTTGATTCTCATACAAAGATCCTTTTATTATGCATGGTTTATAATAAATAAATAATTTTTTAATAATATCGATAAGATTATATGACATATCTTACACTAGTAAAGTCTTCTATAATTATGGTTCTTTCTCAAAATTTCTGTAGACCCATAATTTCTCACTTAGTTTTGATCTTAAATACATTAGAATTAGATTTTCTTTGTAATAGACAAATTTAGATCTTTGAGTCCTCTTTCTATTGCCACTAAAATCCCATCAAACTAATTTTTGAGTCAAAAGTTATGACTAAAATACAAAAATTACATGAATATCGTTTTCTTGAATGAACTACCCAAGTGTGTGATTTCTAATAATATTCTCACAAAATAGAGAATTAAAGAATTAAAATTTTACTAAATTCAAGATCATGTAGGTGTCTTTTTATAGTGCTTCTTTAAGAAAAATGACTTGAATTGAGGTTTAGGTATTTTGACTATAAAAATTAGTTTTTTCAAATTTTAATTTTTAAAAAAATTAATTTATATGTTTTTGCTAAAAAAGAAGAAGTATTTATAGTTTTTTGTTATTTACTTCTAATCATATTAAAAATATTTAGATTAAATATAGAATTTAATCTTATCTAATAAGATTGCTATCTTACTTTAATTAGATAACTAATTATCTTTTCAATTAATCAAATTAATTAAATATAATTTATTATTATGATAAATCTGAAAATATAATTAAAACAAACAATTTATTTAATTAAATTTCAACTCCTAAACTTTTAAAAATTATAAAATAATGCTTGTACTTTTAAAAACTCCTTAATACTTTAAAGTGTGTGACCCATTGGGTTTTTTCTTATATTGGTAGTTGAAAGAGTTATAAACTTCTTAAGTCTAGATAAATTAATCTAATTAATTTATCTTTAATTAATTTTTTAATTAATAAACTAATTTTTATAAATCAAGTGTGGAATTTAGCAATGTATCACGACTCCTAATTAAGAAAGAATATTAATTTAAGTAAAATTTATTTCGTATGCGATTATTGTATGATTCAATCCTTTCGTCTCATACATATCCCACCTATGATTATAGAGTATGAAAAATATCTAGTTTATTAAATCATGATCATTGAAAAGTTTTGATTTAAGTTGATAATATTATTTTAGAGTTTCTAAAACTCTTTACAAAATTCATCATAGGCATGGACTTTGGATATAGACTATATCCTACAACACTTTCATTAAAATGGGGCCACTTAAGATGTCAACTATATGTTATCCAAAGCAGTAAATTATTTATGAATCTTTCATAACCTTCATGTGCTGTCATATTGCCTAATCATTATCCTATGTGCAATCTCACTATGGACAATAGAGGAGTAATGCCACAGCATATATGATCCACATACAAGGTACTATGAAACCTTTAAGTCTAAAGATCATTTATACCATCGTAACTTAGAAAAATCTCATAGATATAAGTTCTTAAGCGGGTTAGTTTGATGTATTTATTATTTAACAAGCATTCATATATTAGACTAAGTGAACACATTCATTAGTATATTATGTGATCAGCTACCTTCTTTCTCTAAGGAAGCAAACGTAACATATATCAATCTAGGTTACATTTATTAATGTCTTAGTGTTGATAATCCTACGATTGAGAATATTTAAGAATGATCGAATCTCATAAATTTAAGTTAATTCTTCTGATTGAGATTATAAGGATTTTAAATCATAAGTAATCAACATTCATAATAGACAAAATTTATAAATAAAATGTTTATTTTATTGATAATATATAATTACATATTTTCCCTTATTAAATCAAGGGCACATAACTAATATGTATAACAGCTAGAATGTACTTGTGGCATACTCGTTTCTGCCACCAACACTGATACCTCCTACAACTTACCTATGAGATCATGGGATTTGTTTTGTTGCTGGTTAAGAATTTTTCTTTATTATTCTTAAAAATTAACCATCTCATTAATTACTGACATTCTTGCTGAGAAGAAAAATGAACCCATCATTTACAATCACATTGTCAAGAGCTTAAAGTATTGTGGTAAAGTTGTAAGGGAGGAGTTCATTGTAGATAGTGTAGGCAAAAATCCCCATGAGCATGGGACCTGTGGGGCTTTACCTATTTGGATTGGGGATTAGGGCTAAATTTAGCCTTGTTTGGCCCTGTTTGCAAAAATAGGCTAGGTAACGGGTATGGTTTATGTCCTCATTTTCATAACAATTTGAATGTTACATATGATATGGATAACTCTTTTATTAAAATTTTTTAAATAATATTTATAGTCAATATCAGGATATAATTGAAATAAATATACCAATTTATGAATGCAATGATGAACCTATAACTAATACTTTGTCATAAAAATTTTTGAACACTATTACAAATAGATATGCTTAATCTTTTCTTCTTCTTTTAGTGGCCCTAATGAATTAGGAAAATATATTTTCACTAATTATAATTTGATGTTTAATATAGATTAAAAAAAAATTTAATGATTCGTGATGGTGGAAGCTATCTATCATGGCTCGTGATTTACTAATTCTTCCAATATTCACAGTAGTATCAAAATCTACTTTTAGTATAACAAACAAGGTATTGGATGAACACAGATTGAGATTGTCATCGAAAACTTTGGATTGCTTGATATGCTTGAAAGATTGAGAAGATGCAAAACTAAAATTCAAGATCAAGTCCACAATGATGACTAAGATGATGATGATTTAAAAATGGAGAGTTATTCTATTAATGAAAGTTAGTATGTAATATTTATAATTTGAAATTTTTAATATTTGTAATTTTATTGTAAAACAAGAAAATGAGTAAAATACAAATGATAGATGGTTTAATAAATGCCAACTGTAATTATAGTGATTCAAGTTCACTCATTTACTTTAAAATTAATTTATTTAATGTTGTAATTTGAATGTTAAATTAATTAAAATAAATAGACCAAAATTATTTGATATATAAAATTATTTATTTATTTTTATTTCTTTTTTGATTCTAAGTTATGTTAATATATTTATCATTTGTCAATTATATAATGATTTTTTTTCTTTTAATACACTCATCACTCATGGTATTTCTTTAATTAATATTGTAATATTTAAATGATAAAGTTTATAATAATTATTTGAAATTAATAGTATTAGTATTGCTATTTTATTTTATTTTATTTATTTTTATAATAACAAATACAAAGTATCAAAATACACGTGTTACGTTTACATTAAATATATGCTTTGATGAACTTGGTATGCATAATTGAAAACATCTGCAAAGTTAGCATGTTAAAAATTTAAAATTGATAAAATGAAGGAAATAATGTAGAAAGAAAAGTAATATATATATATATATATATTAAAATAATGAATAAAAAATTATAAAAAATAATATTTAGTGGGCCCGAGGGGCTTAGACTAGGCTTGGGACCTTATGGGCTTGGGCTTGGCCTGGGCCCTTAAGGGGCTTGTGCTTGGCCTAGACTTTCATAGGCTTGGGCTTGTCCATTACTGTAGATGGGCCGGACTTGGGCTAGCCTAGCCTAGCTTTTCAGACATCCCTAATGGTTGCCACCGTATAGGGTAGAGTGGTTGGCACTTAAATTATTTGACAAATATCACTTAACTCCCATTTAAAATATCTATATTACTCTTGTCTTTTCTTGTAAATAGAATTGTATATTCATTTGAAAATAGAATATAAAAAGTTTAAGAAAGATTGCAAAATTTTTCTCAATGTTCACTCTCTTCTCTATTTCTCTTTTTCTATTTTTATGAGTTAATAGTTTATTTATAATAGTTTAATATTTCTTTTTAAACGGTAGCCTTCTTTGTGCATATATTATAGCCATGTATGTCCATTATTTGCAATCAAGAAAAATATTATTTTTCAATATATATTATAATTGTTAAATAAAAAAAATGTTTGAACTTAAAAGAACCGCTATGTTATATGTATGATTGTATGAACAAATTTTGGTGTAAGAGTAACAAAAATTATAATAGATTTAGATCCATTTTATTTTAAAAAGTTAGACATCTAGACCCATTTTACACTTTTTTTTATATGACTATAAAAAGACCTCTCATAACAAAATTATGCAAAATTCACGACCAAGAATCACTAAAAATAAAATTATAATTGAAAATAGTATAAATATTTACAAACTTAATTTATGATAGTGTTTTGCTAATTACAATATATATATATATATATATATCAAAGGGAGAGAGAATATTCAAACATTTGTGCTACACTTGTATTGAATTTTTAAACATGCATATTGAGTATGTTGCTTTTTGGACGTTGATAAGTTGTTTCCCCTTATTTGTAGAAAAGATTACCTTTACCTTGTTGGAAGAGAGTATCTGGGCGCAGAACAGCGTAAAAAAGTCAGAAATGTTGCCAAATGAACATGATGACTGGTGTTAAAGCAATTACTATAATGAGAATAGCAGTCCACCACGTTCTGTTGTTGGAGACAAGGAAAAATGCTATTGATACAAACAGTGTTAACAGACCAATACGCAACTTTCTTGGCAACAACCTGAGGAAATCTTCTTCTGTATATCGTGGAGTGAGAATGGATAAAAAGTTTATTATTAAAGCAGAGGAAGATACCAATGATATCGCATCTGATATGGCAAAAATCGTCAAAGAAACTTTTTCCAAAAAAAAGGGAAACCCTGTGTCTTCATTGTTGCCACTAGTATTGTGAAAACTGCCACAAAAGCCACAGTGGCGATAAGTGCTGCCACCCCATGCGAGATGATGAAGTTTCTTTCATCCATTTCTCCCATTTTCCTTTTAAGTCTTGGCTGCTGCTCTAAAAATAAAGCTCCTGAAGTAAACCCATCTTTGTTTCTAGCTTCCGCATACCTTGGGAGAACAACATCTTTCACCTCCTAGACATTTTGCATGAAACGTCTCCTCATTAAGGAAAGTCTAATATTAAACTTGCAAATTATTCAGAGAAAAGACTGAGATGGAGTGATCCAAATGCATCCTTCTAATAACAATCTGTCATATATATTTCAAATAGCACTCTTTCATTTATTCCTAACTACTGCAAATAAAAACTAAATTAAAATCTTGTGTGTATTATTTAAAAATCTTTTGCTCGCGTAAAACTTAGATTAAGATTTATTTCTTATTTATTAACTATCATGTTGGTGATAACCACCATTATTAGGGGTAACCACCACTTAAATTGGTCCTATAACTTTCCATTGGCATAGAAATTTTCTAACTTCCATGCACATATTTCTGGCAACTGCTGGCAATTGCCATTGAGGATGGTAACTTCCAAGAAACTGCAGAAAACTTCAAAGAAATTGCAAAATGATTTTTGATGGAAAAACCTCCCTAAGCTAGAATTCTTTGAAAAACACCATCATTTAAGGGTTATAGGAGCTTAGAAAATCCTACTTAGGATGCCAATTCAACAAGAAAAACAATCAAAAGAGGTTAGTGTTCTTTCTAGGCAAATTTTTGCATTTAAATTTTGTGTATTCAAAGCATGTTGTCAAGTTATTTCATGCTATCATTTAGTATTAGAGACTTGATAACTTTAGAACTTTTTTATTTTGAAAATTTGCATTTGGTGCAATTGGCCAATTTGAAAAATCTTTGATGAAGTTGGTTTTAATGTGTTTTAGATGCAAAATGATGTTAGAAATCATTGGAAAAATGAATTTTTAACATTTGGACGTAAAATTTTTTGAAATTGGCTTTAAAAATCATGAGAAAACATTGGATTTTCATTCAAGTCAACAACTGGATCGAATTTGGATCAATCCGACCTAGTTGGAGGTTAAAGACGACTGGAGGAATAAAATAACATGTTGCATATTTCCTTTAGCCATGTATGATATGTCAATTTTGACTTGAGTAAGTCCATGTTTTTGCGAGATTGGGATTCCAACCCATACCAAGGTTTCAAATTTGCTGCATAAACCATTTAGCTAAATTGCTTCGTTTTATTTTACAAGCATATTCAGTGTTTATATGAATGTTTGTTATATGCAATATATATTGAAAATTTCTAAGTGATGAAGGATTGAAAACCATAAAATCATGCATTAAACATAAACTCGGGTTCTATGACACTCGGATATAAGTAAACCATAATCTTTATTATCTCTTATCCTTGGAAATGTTTATAAAATTATTGGAAGGAAATCGAGTGAAAATTGATTAAATAGATTATTTTGTCAGGTAGAGGTAAAATAGTCTTTTCACTCAAAATTGAGGCCAAAGTGAGTTTTGATCACATAAAAAGTTTTAAAATTTCATAAATATCATGTTGGTAAGTCTAACTTCAATTCGAGATGCGATTAGTATATTTTTGCAAAGTCGGGAATAAAAAGGGTAAAATCATCATTTTGATAAAGTTTTGATTGACCAAACTAGATGTTGAGTATGTAAATTAGTATGATAGAGCGTGTTAGAAGAAAAGATAGATTTTATAACCTTAAAAATGCCAAAATTACTATTTTCGATAGAAATGGATAATTTTGCTAAAAGGGCAAAATGATCAATTCATCAAGGGTGGGAAAGACTCTGACAGATTTTGGTTACCCAGAACTCTTGTAAATGTTGTAAATGTTGTAAATAAGATATAGGAAAAGCGAAATTGAATTAGGATGTGAATTTCTCTAAAAAGGATGAAAAAGGATCAAAATGACCAATTTTCTTTATTAGGGATAAAATGGTCTTTTCACAAAAAATTAGAAGAAAAAGTGATAATTAAAATTGATGGACTAAAGTGAAAGAATATAAAAATAACTTAAGTAGTCTCATAATTTTCTTGGGAGTTAAATGTAAGTTTTGAAAAGTTATTAGGCAATAGTACAATTTTTAAAAAATATGACTTTGGATAAAATTGTTTGACTTTTCAAAATTAAAACAAACCAACTTTTTCTCTTCTTCTTGCCGTGAGTTACTCATTTCTTTCTCTTTTAAATTTTTAGAAAAAAATCAAGCAAAATCTCACAATCCATTTGATTAAACGTGTTACCGCAGAAGGAAAAATTGTTCTACGCGTCAAAAACTTTAATTTGACGGTAAAAGTTCTTGATTTCACTAAATTTTAATTTATGAATTTGTTGAAAAGTGGTTTTGATAGTGGTTTATGGTTTTAAATGGTGATTTAGGTGATTTTACGGTATTAGGAGGTTTACTTAAGCATTTGGCATATTTTAAAGGTAAAAAAATGTAATTTTCTTTTATAAAATTTGTGATTGGTGGCTGATTTGTATAGGAACAGTTTGAGAATGGTGTTTAGATGAGATTGGGTATAGGATAATGTGTAAAATGGAAGAAAATTAGAAAGAAGGGCAAAATGATAAATTTAATGATGGATTTTAATATGTTATGGTATGTTTGAATGTGTATAGGTATGTTAGGGAGCGAATGAAATTAGTAGAAATTGATTTGGATGGTTAAAATGGAAGGAAAATAGCAAAAAGGGTAGAATGAGAATTTTAATAACTATTCGATGACTTTAATTATTATCTTTACAGTATATTTATATGCTTAGAAATGCGTTGTGAAATATTGAAAATAGTACATTTGAATTGGATGGATAAAATGAAAAAAATTAAAGGAAGGGTAAAATGATAATTTTAGTTATTATTGTGGAGATTAGAAGTGTTTTGATGTGTTATGTATTTATAATGCTTTATATAGTTGTTGGAATGTGTAAAGAAATTATTATTATGGCCGTGTGATCAGAGCGTGATTAGCAGAACTTAAAATAGGTTGTAATATTCATGACGTTACATGTTGGTTCTCATAATAATTATAACAATTATAATTATTATGTAAATTTTCTTTATTAGTAAATGATGCGTTGATATAGTTATCTATTAATATTGGATAGTTATGCGATATGTTTATCGTGATGGTAAAAATAGTAATTGTGATAAATAAATCTCAGTGAATTTGGTAGACTGGGTATTTGCGAGTGCATGTGGTTATGGAAATATTATGAATTTTTAGTTAGATATCACTATCTGCAAGTGCATTATGCATTCATTATGTGAACAAATTTCATATGCGTATGAAATCTAGATGTGGATGCTATTTATCATTTCTGTGTGTATAGGTGTGCATATGTGATATTCATTGAGCATGGTTTGAGTGTATAATAGTTTCTAAAAAATGAATGCATGGCTTTAGGTCATGTAGTATTAATTGTATGACTACATTAATTATAGATTCGGATATTCAAATACCCTTCGCACCCTCTGCCTTGGTTATAGCCAGATTATATAATCGATTATATGTAAAATATATGCTCAGCCTGATAGACGAGTAATGTGAATGGATAAGGCTTGGGCGGATTTACTTTGTAGCCACGATCTATAACCGTATTAGCATGACCGGTCGTATATTTGTTAGTAATTTGTTGAAAATATCATGTGATATTGATTTTGAAACGCATGTAGACTTATTTGCATTTTATACAATAACTATAAGTATTATGTGGATAGTGATACAGAGTGTATGGTCGGAGTGTAGTTATCTCGTTAGATTATGTTAAGGCGATATGGGTTTAATAACCTCTACGCCATCAGTATCGTATAGTATATATAGCATAGAAACAAATTCTGTACTAGAATATTATGTTTCCTTACTGAATTGTTTCGTTCACCTTTTGTGGATTGTGGTTTTTACAGGTAATGTGCCGCCGCGGGATATGGATGCGAACTCTTCGAGGTGTCAGTAGAGCTAGTATCTTGATGATGATGGTACTTTTGGTGTTAATACATAATTATACATATGTATATATATATATATATGTTGGTACAATGAACTTGTATTTTTGGGTTACATACTATGGATTATGTGTGTAATTAGGATATTATATATATCTAGCTTTCGTATATATATGTATAAATTATTTTGGCTATAAATATGTTCCTTAAATTAAATTTAGATTGTTTTCTAATACTTGATCCATAATATATATATATATATATATATTTATATGATTATTGTTTTTAGATAGGGTGCGTACTACCAAATGGCATACTACATCTTAAACGTGGTTGCGTGTGCATGCATTAGTACTAAGGACGGTACTCAATATGTGCATTGGGTGAAAATAATGATATGAGTATAATTAGTAGCATATTTTGGTAGTATGTGACTGCATAATTAGATATAAATGCGTGCGTGTGTATAATGGTATACCACATTGGTGTACCATTAGGTTATCCATTATATCAATGCATAACCTTTGGTATGCACTCTATCAATATTGACGAATGTTTTATTTAAAATGGATTATATTTTAATTAATAGTTATGTGTGGATATATATATATCTTTATGTTTAAAAAAAAAAAAATTCAGATTGTATCTTGTGCAGTTAATTTTAAATATAAAGGTGTTATAGATAATATTTAAAACTTGATATGGAAACTTTGAGTTTAGTTATGCTATTTAGGCTAACTTATTGCCTCTACAGTTTTATGGATCTTATAAATATGGTATTTAGACTTTGTTTGGATTGATTAGTCATTGTGTTTATCGATGACATCTTAATCTATTCCAAGATTTAAAAGGAACATAAAAGACCATTAATTATATGCTAAAAAAGAGAAATGCATTTTTTAGATGTCATAATTCAAGTTTAAAAGATAGATTATTATGTTTCTAAATAGTTAAAACCTTATGAAATGAATTACTTTTATTCATAACTTTGAGTTAACTGTTATGATTTTTGTTTTGAAGGTTTAAAATGTCATTTTTATAGGGCTAAATTTGAAGTATACTCAAATTATAAGAGTTTGAAGTATCATTTCATTCAATAATATTTGAACTTGAGACAATGATGATAAATAAAATACATAAAGGATTATGACTTTACTTTTCAAGATTATTTTGAAAAAGCTAACGTAATAACTGACATTTTGAGTTATAAAACTCATGAAATTTGTGCGCGTTTAGTCTTAGAAGATTGAAAGAGGTCAATAACAATTAGAGATTTTGATTTGCAGTATCACGAGGATGGCTATTTAGCATATGCTTTTAATGTAATTGAAGATTATTCGCTTGTTTATATGGTGAAATAGAGACAATAACAAAGATAAAAATATGAGAATAAGATGGAATCAATTATAAAATGGTGAATAGTTATATAGTTAAAAATAACTATAGATAAAATTCTTATTGTAGTAGAAAGTTGGTTGTACTAAATGATTCTAAATTTAGAGTTGAGATTTTTGTAGAAACACATCAATTTATGTGTATAGAGTTCTCAAAAGTCAATATTAGTGGAAAAGAATTAAATATGGTGTGGCTAGTTTGTATCCTAATGTACGATCTATCAATAGATAAAGGTTTAGCATTCAAGACTAGTAGCGATAATATCACCTTTACCCATTGTTCAGTGTAAATGAAACCATGTTATAATAGATTTTATGATAGATTTATCGAGAACTCAACAAAGGTATGATGTAGTTTAAGTGGTGGTTGATCATTCCTATCAATGCAAGATATTCTTAAGCAAGGCCTTAGTAAGTTATGTATGGATCAAATTATTCGATTACATAGGATTCCTTTATCCATTTGCTTTAATCAAGATCCATGGTTTAGTTCCAAATTTTGAAGGAGTTTATATAATGCTTTAGGGACAGTATAATTTTAGTACTGTCTTACACTCTCAAATGAGGAGTAAGTCCGAAATGATTATACAAATTCTCGAGGATATGTTTAAAATCTGTGTTATTAATTTTCAGGGTAACTAGAGTGGTCATTTATCCTTAGCAGATTTTGCTTATAATAATAGTTATCAGACTAGCATAGCTATTCGTGGGCGTTATGCAAGTTTTAGGTTTATCTTCTACTATGTCTTCGGCAATTGTTAATGCAAAGGATATGAGGTTTGCATAGGCAAACCTACTAGGTGGCTTGATAATTCTCCTTTGTCTATCTCTTATTAATTTATAATCTTGCAAATCTCTAAATTATTACAATGGCATAGGGCTTGTGTTTGTTTCACCTGTTTCAACTTAGCTATTTGTTTCATCAAGTTCCTCGTGATGCTCCACCTTAACTTAAATTAGCTCTTTCTTTCTTTTTCTTATGATTTATCACCTTTACTTGCATTTGATGACTTAGACAGCTAATTCATTGAACACAACATTCCTTGAAATGATACATGTTGCTGGTTTTTCACAAGGACACCATATCTTACAACCTTTCACTCTTTCTAGATACCTAATAAAGATACCTTTAGTAGCCCTGAGTTCCAACTTACCTTGCTTTACATGAGTATAGGCCGAACATTCAAACACCTTAAAGTTTTCGTATGAACCTTGTCACGCCCTTAAAATTAGGCTTCATAAATTAGTGTTGTGGATATTTTAGCAGAGTTTTCCTTATACATGGACAATATCAATGTAGACCTATAAGTATTAAAATTTTATAATACTCCCAGTATTCCTCATGAAATTCCAAACTGCCACCACAACAAAATCCATCACATCAAAACTTAATACATTTATTTAACTAAATATAAACGGTTTCAAATTTGCATACAACATTTCAACAAATACGATATACACAGCAAAATATATCTTTAAAATATATATAGCAAAAGGATAAAGTTTTCTTCAAGTTCACCTATTTTAGGCTGTTCTAAAAGGATTTGAAAAATAAGGTGCGAGTCAAAGCCCCGTAAATATTCACATATCGCTGAGGTTTTTTAAATAAATTTAATAATAATTATACTTCTAGTTAATTAAGCCATAAATAAATATAAATAATAATAATACAACAACAATATAATTTAATTATTACTATGTACAATGCATAGTTTTGGGACATTACTCTCAAGGACTGCCATCTAAGAAATGTGTGGCCTGCATACTTTAAGGGCTTTACATCCAAAAACTGTCGCAGATGATTTCAAGTTTATAGACGTTCATTGTGGAACTGAAATTAGTCTATAATCACCGATGCTAAACAAAAGATTATACACTATTTTATAATTTAATTATTACTATGTGCAATGCATAGTTTTGAAACATTATTTTCAGGGATTGCCATCTAATAAATGTGTGGTCTGCGCACTTTAAGGGCTTTACACCCAGAGACTATCGCAGATGATTTCAAGTTTATATACTTTCATTGTGGGATTGAAATCAAATCTATAGTCACCGATACTAAACAAAAGGTTATATACTATTTTAAAATTTAATTACATACAGTAATAATAAAATAATTTGTTCATGTCATTTCACAATATTTCAAATATTGGAAATATAATTTAACAATAATAACATTGCTAAATTCTTGAAGAATTTATATAAAATAGAATAGAACAATAATTATGTCATTGAAATATAACTTTTTCCTAAAAATTTAATATAAAATCATACTTTTCAATTTTTTTAAAATACCTAAATATTCAATTATATGTGAATTACCTACCTGAATTAAAAAAAGTTTGTACTTTTATAACTTTCTTATTTTTTCTTACCTTTTTCTATCATCACCTAATATTATTTTTCAAAATCAATGTATAATTGTTAAAATGAACTAATAATTTATACTACTTATAATAAAATACAAATAAATTCCTAACCAAAAATCAAACTAAGATTTAATCTAAAAAAAATTTTATAATTTCGAATATCTAAATAAAATTTTTTAATAATGATAAATTATGAAAAGACCCTGAAATATAAATAATTATAAAAATATCTTAAAAATATTTACACTTAAGGTTTAAAATTTTTAGAATTTATAATTATACACCAAATTATAAGAAATTTTATCACATCCAAAATTTCTAACTATTTGCACACAAATCTACTTATTTTATAAAATAGGACAAAATTTCTGCAATATTCACATTTCACCCTCCATTAAAATTTCAAAAATTTTCATATAATTTTCAACATTTTTCAAAAAATATTCCTATCAAATTATCAAACTCAACATAAAATCTATTGATTTGAAGTTCAAAAACTTAAAATAGTAATAATTTTAACTATTAAATAACTAAAATAAAATATATTTATTTTTTCTAATTTTTAATAATTTTTATATTAAATATAAATAATATTTTTCTTAAAATAAATGATAAAGGAAAATTTTACTTTCACTTTCTTATCCCTCTCCCTATTCTTATTCTTCTTCTTCTTCTTCTTTTCTCCCTCATTTCTTTCTTTTCTTCCTTTTTTCTCTTTTATGGCTTCTAATGTTTTTACCCATATTTATACTAAAGAAATGGGCCAAGACTTGTTTAAAATTTTTGAGCCTAATTTTTTTTTTTTTAATGGCTAATGGGCTAGGTATTACAAACCTGGCTTGCCATTCCACTTTTCCTCTAAAGTCTTTGAATCTATGACTGAAAAGGGACTTCTGTTAACCAAGTAGCAAGCAGTGGTAATACCTTTGGCTAAAACATTTTTGGTAGTTGTGAATTCATCAACATATACCTGTCTATCAAAGTCTTATTTATCTTCTCAGCCTATTCATTTTACTGACAAGTATGCACCACTGTCTTATATTTGTCTATTCTATTCTTCTTATAGTAATCCTTAAACTCCTTGTTACAAAATTTTAGGCCATTATCTTTTCTTAGCTTTTTCAATTTTTTTCCTATTTGGTTTTTCATTCCTTGAATTTTTATAAAACTTGATCCTTAGACTTCAAGATATAAACCCAAACTTTCCTTGAGAAATTATTTGTCAAAGATAAGAAATATCCACCTTGATTAAGTGAAAGGACTTGTTTAGGCTCCTAAAGATCCATGTAACACCCCCTTCCTTTCATTTCTATTCATGTGGCATATAGTACATTGAAATTATCGAAAACACAAAAATCAACGCTCTCTCATAGTGAAGTGAAGTTTTCATTTGTTCAAAAGAGTTTATAGAAAGTAACCACATAAATAGTAACAACTAAAATAGTATTATTTTTTTTTCTAAATAATTGATATGCATTTTAATGAAATTAATATTTCAGAGTACACAGAAGGAAATTACATAACAATGGCCTAAACTTTAGATATACTATGCCCTGTCCGAAAATCTTTGCCTCAATTGCACTTTCCGAAACTGCTACCGCAATATCGTAATTACCTGAAAAATAATAATCCCACAAAGGGGTGAGCACATCACATGGTTCAGTAAGATAATACAATATTTAAATAAGGGAAGGAGCATGTTACCTGAATCCCTACTTATTTTGGCCATTTCACACAATTCCACACACACAAGTAAATGCATGTCCATATATCAATGTACATGTACCGACAAGTATATGCTCAACAATGTACACAAGATATCATATCATCTCCTTTGGAACTCTAAGCACTATATCATCTATGAATTCTATATAAATATCTCAATCGGAGTAACACTCCTCATAATATACCATACACAGATAATACAATCTCAATCAATATATTTTCTAAATAAATCACGTTATCACCTGTGTCCGTTTAAATTCTATTTCTATTCCTATCAACGAACACTTACATGACCATATAAAATCATTACATAGTTGTTCGTATAGATAACAACTAATATCGCGGCCTCATACAGAGGAACTGCTTAGAAGCCGGCATGACCACACAATATCAATCACACACTCGGCCCGAGATAACCAGAATATCCTAGGCCCACAACCAATACCCACATAGGATATAAATATTCCAAACACCTAAATATGGATACAACCGAGGGTATTAGTAAAAACGATAACACAGTTTCTGTATGCCGTTTCCACTCTCGAAAGAATGGTGATAGGAATTTTATTGCGTTTACAAGTGATCGATTATACTTAGAAATATCATGGATCATGGTTGTTGCGCTAAGCCACTGAGCCATTTGGAGGATAGCTGTGGATTCCACCTACCCCTCAGGGTACCACAGTCTTATCGTCACACCTCCATTAGAAACTGACTTACAAGCCCAGCTGAGGGAGATGGAACATACATATCCGATCCACGTATCACACTTATCTCAATACTGGTTCATTACCAGTCTCTATTATCATACATTCATATTATCTCCTTATTTTCACTGAATCAAAACAACCGAACAGTTGTACCATAATCACAAATACACGTCTTTCATTCTTTATCCCATACTAGAGATTCTTTCACCTACATTAAACATTAACTATACTATTCTAAGGACACATATCAATCTAATCCTAATTATTCACTAAAGTATACCGGCAATAATAATAAAACTCATAACATAGTTCCTGCACCATCATATTCTTACCGTATTCTTAATCATACGAATAAACATGTAACTAATATGTCGAATAACCTGTAAAACATCCAATGCGCATTTTTCACAATATTCTCAAGTTTCCCACATGATCTTTAATCTTATTATGAATACACACATATTCATTTCATTTCACCAACATATCGGTGAGTTAAACAGGATTCTATATACTAGAAGTGAGGTAGCCTATTTATTGCCTCCCCCATTATCTTATTTAACTCCTAATTTTTCATTTTCAAGCTGATGCTAGCTTCCTGTTTCCGCAAGCTTAAGTTCTCTCTCAACGAATTGACACTTGCCAAAGTGTGATTAGACTTCCTCCGTTTTCGCAATTCACAATCATAACAATAATCTGTTTGTGACTGCAACTAAAGGTAATCCTAGACCCTCCGCTATATATGAAAACCAGAATACCAAGGGAGGTCATGAATAGCTGTATGAATAGTATTTCTTATAGAAATTTGGCAAGAGTTTGCCTATACATATAAGCTGTCCTACCTGCACAAGAAAACCAGGACAGTCCCCATACCAAATAAAACACAACGTGTTACTGCCTCATTGCAGTTCACACTAACACAAACAATTCTTAGCAGATAGAAGTATTCTACCATACAGTTTGAATCTAATAGGCACACGAATTCATTTCCCTATAGATTTGTCATAATTAAGTAAATTATGGATCGTGGTCATGATATCCACCGTACACTTCAATATATGTATACAATGGTCATTCGCCCACACCGAGTTCCTCAGACCAATAGGATAATTAGTTCTACCATGGGTTGCACGTACCCAAGGACGCCATGAAAAACAGCCGCTTCCAACCATGGGTTCAACATACCCCGCGGGCACCATGATTTTTATTACCATTTCTCAATTGCTGTGGGTTCAACATACCTCGAAAGGCACCACAGTCTTACTATCAATACGGAGCTGCTGTGGGTTCAACATACCTCAAAGGGCACCACAGTCTTATTATCAATCCGGAGCTGCTGTGGGTTCAACGTACCTCAAAGGGCACGACAGTCTTATTATCAATCCGGAGCTGCTGTGGGTTCAACATACCTCGAAGGGCACCACAGTCTTATTATAATGATACTGCTCCGTCCTAAGCGGCTTTACTAAGGTAACAGAAAAACTACCGATCCATAATTATCCCAATTATACCAGTATCCACATAAATTTATTCATAATCGACTCAGTCATGACAACATGACCATTTTGCCTACATTACTCAAACAGCACGTTAATAATTTCATTATAGGTAGTATAACTACCCATGAAACACATTTATTAGTCCTTATCTTCTAAAAGGACTTCATACGTATGGATTTGTCATAAGGCTAGTAGTACTTACTTATAAAAACATATTCCACTCTGGCATGTAAATAAACCATAAGACAGTCTAGATAAAACGCAGAAATATATTACAATTCAAACACATGGATACCCTATACCACTATTAATACAAATTCACAGAACATATTTTAATCGATTATCATATATTGCGTCATTACACACAATCCCAACACGTCATCACAAGTAAAAATATACTCATTACCTTACTACGGCACAGTAATTATAATGTACTAACGTATGCACACATGTTAATTCGAATAGCATAGCAAAACATCGAATGCAGCATCTACTCAATCATTCCATCATAAGGGCATAATTACGTAGGTATATACAAGCGTTCCTACCATATAAATATATGTAAATACAAACATGGGACATACAATGCCGTATAGGTATTTTAGAATACCTAATCTAGCACTGCAGGTCGACGGTAACGATTTTACGCTTATATATATATATATATTTAACACACGAATGCCAACACTTCTAATTGTACAATCATGCCCATTCTCCGTCAATGGGACTTTTCTACAATTTAACCAATTATTATAATATAAACTCATGCAATTATAAATATTATAAATATTAAAACCTATTTTTTCACAATTTAAATATTATATTATCTTACCTCCGGGCACCCAGTGCCTATACGAATGATGAAAAACTGTCTCGGAGAAGGTATACGTGTTCGAAATACTCCTACGTACGCTACGAATTTTTTCTCGAAAAACGTGAAAGTTACTGTTTACTGACACTATTTATAGGCACTATTTAACCCACGAAATTTTGGTTTTCGTTTCACGAACGGAACACACCATCGCGATCCTTGCGACGTCGGGATACTGTCCATGGTGTCCATATGCCACAAAACACAAATTAAAACCTTCAAAATCACCAATCATCCTAAAATTCCATATTTTAAGGTACCTACTTTGAACCCTAAAATCATCATCGAAACCTATTCCAAATTGAGATCTAAACATACCGCGTCGAAGTACGAGTGTCGAAGAGCACATTGGTCAGTTTGGATTCCACTGGAGCTGCACCAATCACCAGAAATCGTGCCGGAAACACCCCTTCTCGATCAGCCTTCCCACGCCGGAATCCAGTGACCCAATGCCAGAACGGGGCACACCACCGTGAAGAGGGCGGCGAGACGGTGCCAGACGCGCCAGAGGTGTCGGTCAACTCGCCGTCCTCCGCCGTGAATCGCAGGTCAAAGTTTATGTCGGCGGAGCTTCGGGCGGCGCGTGAGGGTGCGTGGCAGCAGCAATCGGGGCGGGGTTGGCGGCATTGCACTCGCGTCGGCCCGGCGGTCCTCCACTCGCTGGTGGTGAGGTGATCTGAGGTCCGGTGACGAAAATCACTGTTCAAAAGAGAGAGAGCCGTGGGGAGGAGAGAGAGAAGAGAGAGAAAATGGAGGAAAAAAGTGAAATTTATTTTTCTGGGTTTTTCGACCCCGTCCCGCTTATATAGTCAGGCACGCAAGACGAAAATTACAGTTTTCCGCTTTCGTTGTCAAATTTCTGATACCGGTAATAAAATACTGTATTTTCTGCTCATACAATACGCTGTCCCGAATACCGGTCAACTCTCTCTCTTATAAAAATTCTCAAAAATACTGTATTATAACTCCATGACAAGGTTTTAAGAGTATAAAAATTTTAAGATATTACAATCCAAGTGAACATAATCCAAGATCAATTTAATTCTTTGAATGGCCTTTAAGAACTTAACCATACAAGCTTTTTCCAATAGTGTAATATCCACAAAATTTTAATTCTCTTATTTTGACATCTCCAAGTAAACCTTGTTTATGAAGTTCTTTCATCCCCTTTTCACTCATATGACCAAACTTTAAATTGTGGAACCCATAACCCTAATATATACAGATATATCAAGATATTTGTGACGTTAATTTTAATTACTAAAAATCTTCTCATGGGTTCAACATGCCCCTCAGGCGCCATTTAGGAGACCTATATCACAGTCCAACCCCTAGACTCAAGCACGGGTGAGATCCAGCCGTGCCACCCCAGCCAGGGCCCACACTGGAGCCACGCCTTCCCAGTTATGGCCACGGCTAAAATAAAATTTTTTTACAAGCTGATTTAACAACACAGTTGGAGTGTAAGGGAATTCATTACTGATCCCAGTTATCCTAATCATTTAATTATTCATTTTTTTTTACCATTAGCTAATTATTACAAATTTTAAACCCTAGCTATACTATTAACTTTGCTACCATAACAAGAAACACACAAGCTACCAAATCCGCAACGTGTCCATGTACACGTATAATTAACTAATTAATAAAAATAATGATTACAACCATATTAATATTAATAACAATCACATTAATAATAATAATAATAATAATAATAACAATAACAACAATAATAAGGATAATAATAATATAATTATTGTATCAACCATTATAACTAAAATACCCAATGCTAGTAAGGTATTTTAGAATACCTGATGTGGTGGTAAATATTTAGTGTAGTTATTACTAAATCTATAATCATAAATATTCACCCATATAAATATTAACGGCATAGAAGTTATTAATCCCATATCGCCTTAATATAATTTGACAATACAAATAACACTCCAACCATACAATCCGTATCACTATCTACATAATACTCATAATTATTGTATAAAATGCAAATAACTCTACATGCATTTTGGAATAATATCATATGACATTTTTGACAAATTACCAACAAATATCCGACCGGTCATGCTAACACAGTTATAGATCATGGCCACAAAATAAATCCGCCCAACCCTCATCTATTCACACCACTCGTCTATCGGACTAAGTGTATATTTTATATATAATCAATTATATAACCTTACTATAACCAAGTTAAAAGGTGTGAAGGGTATTGAGACACTCAGATATAAGTAAACCCTAATCTTTATTATCTCTTATCCTTGAAAATGTTTTATAAAGTTATTGGAAGGAGACCGAGTGAAAATCGATTAAATAGGTTATTTTGTTGGGTAGGGGTAAACTAGTTTTTTTACTCAAAATTGAGGCCAAAGTGAGTTTTTATCTCATAAAAAGTCTTAGAATTTCATAAGTATCATGTTAATATATTTAATTTCAATTCGAGACGCGGTTGGTATATTTTTGAGAAGTCGAAAACAAAAAGGATAAAATCGTTATTTGATAAAATTTTGATTGACCAAGTTAGATGTCGAGGATATAAATTAGTATGATAGAGTGTGTTAGAAAGAAAGATAGATTTTATAACCATAAGAATACTAAAATTTCTATTTTGGACAAAAAGGAACAATTTTGCTAAAAAAGACAAAATGGTTATTACGTCAAGGGTCGGAAGGACTCTGCTAAATTTTGATATCCCAGAACTCTTGTAAATATTGTAAATAAGATATAGAAAAAGTGGAATTGAATTAAGATGTGAATTTCTCTATAAAGGATGAAAAAGGACCAAAGTGACAAATTTTCTTTATTAGGGGTAAAATAGTCTTTCTATAAGGAATTAGCAGAAAAAGTAGTAATTAAAATTGATGGACTAAAGTGAAAGAATATAAAAATGGCTTGAGTAGTCTCATAATTTTTTTGTGAGCTAAATGCAAGTTTTGAAATATTTTTGGGCAATAGTATAATTTTCAAAATTGAAGTAAAACCAACTTTTTCTTCTTCCTTGCCGTGAAATGCTTCTCTCTATCTCTTTCAAATTTTTGGACAAAAATCAAGCAAAATCTCTTAATCCGCCCGATTAAGCGCATTACCGCCGAAAGAAAATTGTTCTACGCGTCAAGAGCTTTAATTTGACGGTAAAAATTCTTGATTTCACTAATTTTCAATTTATGAATTTGTTGAAAAGCGATTTTAATAATGGTTTATGATTTTTAATGGTGATTTAGGTGATTTTGCGGTATTGGGAGGTTTAGTCAAGCAATTGGCATATTTTAAAGGTAAGAAAATGTAATTTTCTTTTATGAAATTTATGATTGGTGGTTGATTTGTGTAGGAATGGATTTAGGGATGGTGTTTAGACGAAATTAGGTATAGAATAATATATAAAATGGAAGAAAATTAGAAAGAGGGGTAAAATGGTAAATTCAATATACTGTTCATCGAGCCTCTAAATGATATATTTTAATATGTTATGGTATGTTTGAATGTGTATAGGTATGTTAGGGAGTGAATGAAATTAGTAGGAATTGATTTAGGTGGACAAAATGAGAAAAAAAAATTGAAGGAAGGGTAAAATGGTAATTTTAGTTATTATTGTAGAGATTTAGAAATATTTTGATATGTTATGTATGTATAATAGTTTATATGATTGTTGAAATACATAAATGAATTATTATTATGACCGTGTGATCGGAGCGTGGTTAATAGAATTTTGAGTAGATTGTAATATTCAGGACGTTACACGTTGGTTGTCATAATAATTATAGTAGTTATAATTATTATGTAAATTTTCTTTATTAGTAAATGATGCGTTGATGTGGTTATCCATTAATATTGGATAGTATACGATATATTTATCGTGATAGTAGAAATTATAATTGTGATGAATAAATCCCAGTGAATCTGGTAGATTGAGTATTTGCGAGTGTATGTGATTATGGAAGTGTTATGAATTTTTGGTTAAGTATCACTATCTGCAAGTGCATTATACATTCATTATGTGAACAAATTTCATATGCGCATAAAATCGAGATGTGGACGTTATTTATCATTTCTGTGTGTATAGGTGTGCATATGTGGTATTTATTGTGCATGGTTTGAGTGTACAATAGTTTTCAAAAAATGAATACATGGCTTTAGGCCATGTGGTATTAATTATGTGACTACATTAGTTATGGATCCGAATATTCAGATACCCTTCACAACCGCTGACTTGATTATAACCAGATTACATGATCGATCATATGTAAAATATATGCTCAGCCCGATAGACGAGTGGTGTGAATGGATGAGGGTTGGGCGAATTTACTTTATGGCCACGATCTATAACTGTGTTAGCACGACTGGTCATATATTTGTCGATAATTTGTTAAAAATGTCATGTGTTTTTTATTTCGAAATGTATGTAGATTTATTTGCATTCTATATAATAACTATAAGTATTATGTGGATAGTGATACAGAGTATATAGTCGGAGTGTATTTATCTCGTTAGATTATGTTAAGGCGATATGAGTTTAATAACCTCTACGTCATCAGTATCGTATAGTATATATAGTAGGGAAACAAATTCTGTATTAGAATATTATATTTCCTTACTGAGCTGTTTCGCTCACCCTTTATGAATTGTGGTTTTTACAGGTAATGTGACGCCGCGGGATATGGATGTGAACTCTTCGAGGTGTCAACAGGGCTAGTTTCTTGATGATGGGGGTATTTTTGGTGTTAATGCATAATTATGCATATGTATCTATATGTATATGTATATATATACGTTGGTACAGTAAACTTGAATTTTTGGATTACATACTATGGATTATGTGTGTAACCAGGATATTATACATATCCAACTTTCGCATATATATATATATATCAATTATTTTGGCTATAAATACGTTTCTTGACTTAAATTAAATTTAGGTTATTTTCTAATACTTGACTCATGATATATATATATATATATATATGTCTTTATATAAAAAAAAATTCAGATTATATCTTATATGGTTGATTTTAAATAGAGGAGTGTTACAGGTATCTGAATATCCAGATCTATAACTAATGCAGTCATATAGTTATACCACATGACCCAAGGCCATGCATTCATTTTCGAATACCATTGTACACTCAAACCATGTGCAATGAATAATTATAACTATTATAATTATTATAATAACCAACATATAGCGCTAGGAATACTACAACCTATTTTAAGTTTTATTAATTACACTCTGATCACACAGTCATAATAACAATTCCTCCACATATTTCAATAATTCATAAAAAATATTATACATATATAGTATATCAAAACACTTTTAAATCTTCACAAGTATACCCATTCTCCATCAATAGAATTTTCTCTATAATAATAACAAAAATTATCATTTTACCCTTTTCACATGTATTTCATCATTTACTAAATCAAATCAATTTTGATTGATCCTATTGTTTCACCAAACAATTTCTAACCAAAAAACTTATCAAATTTCATCATTTTTAGGTCTCAATGAATAGTATTTAAAATGGACAATTTTACCATTTTTTCAAATTTATTTTATTTTGCACATCAAAATCATTCTTTACTAATTTTATTTATTTTCTAATATATTTATGCACATATATACAATACAAAACATGTCAAAAACCAACACACCATACTTCTAAGCGTATGGGTCGAACCTCTCTCATTACACGTTTTTTCAATTTATTCCATTTTATCTTTTCTAATTAATTCCTTTTTATGCTCAAATATTCACAACATACATATAACCAATAATAGATATTAAACATAAAACATAACAATTTAGAACACTAAAACTCTAAGGTGATCGAATATTTGCCCTTACAATCAAAAGTTTTTCAACATTAACCTTTAAATTTTCATTCTCCATTATCATTTATATCAATTAACAACTAAATCACTAAAAATACAATTCAAAGCAACCATACCTCATGCAGCCAAAATTTTCAAAGCTTACATATTAATTTTTTTTTCTTTTTAATGCAAATAACATCATCAATTAATTAGATTACACCAATTCCATATCATACCTATCTAAAATTATTCAATTATCACCGACCCACAAAATCCTAAATTAGAAAAAATGAGAGTTTGATATATTTTACCTTAATCAAGTCATTAACTTTAAATTTCAATCACTAACCACTTCTTTTCTCCTTTTTCTACATATTTTCATTATTAAAACTCATCAAGCTCAAAACCCATCAATTTTTTCTACCATAAAATTATGCACAAATTACGTTAAAAAAAAAAAGAGTTTACCTTGGTGATCAATTTATTCTTCTTGAATAAATTCAAAATCAAAACATTTCTTTATGAATTTGATGAATTAAAAAAGAAAATTAAAAAGAAGATAGATGGAGGAGAAGTCAAGAAGAAGAAGAAGAAGAAGAAAATGAACATTTTTCAATTTTAAAACAATAAATAATGAGATTTTTCACAAATTTTCTAAAATTGCATTTAGTTCCTAAGCTTTTTAAAATTCTATTCAAACCATAACACAATTTATAAAAGAACTAAGACCATTTTCGCATTCTTCCATTTTAGTCCATCAGATTTCAGTGACACAAAATTCTCAAATTTCTTATCAAATAACCATTTTACCCCTATGGCGTAAAAAACATCCTTTATGCCTGCTTTTGGCAGTTTCCTTACCAAATCACCTCTAAATTCAATTCTATTTTTTCCTACATCTTCCTTACAAAATTTTCAAGATATCTAGGCGGTTGGATGTTATCGTGGTCCTCCCGAATATTGACATAATGATCATTTTGTTTTTTTTAGCAAAATTATTTTTTTTGGTCCAAAATAGTAATTTTGACATTTCTAAGGTTATAAAATCTATCTTTCTTTCTAACATGCTCTATTATACTAATTTACATCCTTAACATCTAGTTTGGTCAATTGAAATTTTATCAATATAATAATTTTGCCCTTTCTTGCTAATAGCATCCGTTTTTGCCTAATCTTCATCTTAGCGAGTTTCTAAAATTTCTCTTCTATATTTTTCCTCTAATCCAACACCTTTATTACATACATTTCAATATTATTATAATAAGGGGTCCATTAAATACTTGAATTTTTAAGAAGTTACATAAGTGCCAAAGCATAATGTCATCATGTTCTAGTTTAGTAGAGATTGCAATAGCCTCATTTATAGAAGATCCTATGAGTATATGCAACCCATTTTGTCTGACCCTTTTCATAATGATCATTGAACCTTTAGAGATCCTTAGATTATCATTTTCAGCATTGAAACTATAACCTATACTATTTAACATTCCCAAAGAAATTAAATTTCTTTTAAAGTCAGTTGCATACTTAACATATTTTAATGTTATTATGATGCCATTATGCATTGTAATCCTAACATCATCTATCCTAACCATTAAACAAGCCATGTTATTTTCCATTAACACTTTCCCACCATTTAGTTCATGATAAGGATTGAAAAAATTTTTGTAAGAACATATATGAAAGGAATAGCTCGAATCTAAAACCTATTGACCTTCTATGTTCCTTTATGATGCAATTAAGAGATTGGCACTCTCATGGCCTTCTTTTAATGCTTCAGAATCTTATGCAATAACAACATTGCCTTGTTTTGCTTGAGCCTCTTTTGCTTAATTCTTTCTTTCAAGATAATCTATCTTAAAGTGTCTTTTTTTGTTGTAATGATAACATCTCTTTTTCTTTGATCTTAACTTCAATATTCTAGAGTTGTTTTTCTTTTTCTTTTTTTTTCCTTTCAATTCTTCCTCTTGCAGGCAAGCCTTTACCATTGCCTAGTTCTTTTGCTATTATTTTCTGCACCTCCTTTGTGTTTAATCTTAACTTGACATCTTCCATTGACAAAAAGTCTCTTCCAAAGATAAGTGAATGAACAAAATACTTATATGAACTTGGCAATGATTTAAGTAATATTATTATTAGTCCTTATCTTCAATCTTGATGTCATATTTTCAAGATCTAAAATGATTTTATTATAGTTCTCAAGATGCTTCTACATTAAAGCCCTATGGGATTCTCATACCCATTTAAAATATAAGTAATGACTTCTAAATAAGTATATAAAAAAAATACTAATTTTTTTATTATTATTATAGTCAAAGTAAACATTCATCACCATTCAACATATATACTTATTTACAACATGTACAATATATTAAAAACACGACTTATAACAAAAGTACAATTATTATAGCAATAAAATCTTGTATGCCTAACTCTCTTGATAGATCACTGTCCCGAGAATTTGCTCGGTTCCGCTACCCTACTAACTATACCTGAAAATCATTTCAACCACGGAGTGAGTAATTTAAAATTATTCAGTAAAAATTATAAAACCTAACAATATAATTTAACAAATTACAATATTCCAATCATACAAATAATAACTAATTAGGACAACAACATATCTCGTATATCTAACGTTACAACAATAATCAATTAAGACTAACCCATCTCAACTACGCAATTAATAGTTCAATTAGGATATTACAAATAATTATATTATAATACCACTTTTCTCTGTACACTTTCTACTCTATCTATTCCATTTCTACTATCATGTTCTTTTTTCATTTGACCGGTCATACTTAAGAAAACTATGGATCGTGACCACATTATTAATCTTAGACACCAATATATGAATAAGTTGGGTACAATTATAGTGCTACCATAGGTTTAACATATCCTTAAAGGCGCCATGACGAACTGCCGCTTCCTACTATGGGTTCAACGTGCCTAAAGGCGCCATGGAAGACTACCGTGGTTTCTCACATACAATTTCGAACACCACAAGAATGGCTATGAGTTCCACATACCTCAAAGAGCATCACAGTAAATAATAAATTATTATTCTATTTTATCTTAAGCGGCTCTGTCGATATGTAAGAAAATTTCGTAATCGTACCTCAAGAATGTAGACCACTTGCACATCTCTACACAATTCATCATATGCCCATATTACCCATTTATCCTTTATTATTACTCAATGGTATTTTGATAATTTACTAAAATTTTAATAATCACATATGTAATATTTTTATAATTTCGTTCCAATATAAAATAATTTATACCTATCGCTGTCTTTCAACACCTACTAATATATATACTACTAAATCAATTAAAAAATAATATTCCTAACAATAACAATAACCAATTCATATATATATATATACATTCCTAATCTATTTACGACACACACACACACATATTAAGGTATTCCTACATTAAACATACAATGCCGGAAAGGTATTTTAAAATACCTCTTTCGACAATGAATGTTGACGGAATAAGGCGCAACTATAAAGAATACTTAATCATTAACTTCACACAATTTTATATATATATATATATATATATATATATATATATATACACACACACACACACACACATATTTAATCAACCATTTACAACACTTCTAAATTTTACATCCATACCCATTCTCCGACAGTGAAATTTTTTTTTCTATATATATACACACACATATTTAATCAATCATTCAAAACACTTCTAAATTTCATACCCGTACTCATTCTCCGACAATGAAATTTTTTTTTCATGCAATTAATTTTTAATTATTTACATGTATACTCAATTAATCAACACACATCCATTTGATCAAAATGATCACCCAGAACCAATTGAACAATACCTTAATTGGGCAATTTTACTATTTTTCTGTTTTTCTTCCGTTTTACACATCCAACCTAATTTCTACCAATTCTCTTGTATCATAATACAATTATTAATACATAAACACATCAAATTAATATAATTAACACCAAATAAACAGTATCCAAAATGGACTATTTTGCTATTTTTCTGTTTTTCTTTCATTTTACATATCTAAGCTAATTCCTACCAATTTCATTTATTCCCAAAATAATTATCAACACATAAACACATAAAAATATCATAATTTAACACTCAATAAATAGTACTAAAAATGGACCATTTTGCCATTTTTTTCTATTTTTCTTTCATTTTACACATGTAAACCAATTACTACCAATTCCATTTATTCCCAAACACATTTATACACATTTAAACATATCAAAACACATTAAAATCAAGCATTTAAGTACTCTATAAATAGTGACCGAATATGTCCTATTATGTATAAACTAAATTTTTCCTATTTATACAATTCTATTCACTTTAATTTACTTTCCAAACACTCAATTTTCTAAATTAAGCATCAATTCTACAAAACCCTTAAATTACAAAGTTAGAGTTTAGAGTTCTTACCTCAAATCCAAAGGTGATGGCTATTGCACCAAATTCAAGTTAAAAAAATACCTAAAATACTATTTAAACCATAAAATTACTATTTAAATCACTTTTCTAACAAGTCCAAAAACTAAAACTTAATGAAATGAAGAACTTTTACCATTAAATTAAAACTCTTAATGCATAGAATAATTTTTTTTTTCTACGGTAACGCGTTTAATCGAATGAATTGTAAGATTTCGCTTGATTTTTCTAAGAAAATAGAAAAACTTTGAAAGAGACTGGAGAGAAAGTCTTACGAGAAGAGAGAGAAGAAAAGAAATTGAATGTATCCAATTTTAAAAAATCAAAGTCTTATCAAATTTTATATTTTTACAAAAATTATACTTTTACCTAATAACTTTCTAAAACTTACATTTGACTCCCAAGAAAATTATGAGGCTACCTAAGCTATTTTTATATTCTTTCACTTTATTCCATTAGATTTTAGTGACTCGAAATTCAAAAATTTTTTATAAAATAATCATTTTACTCCTAGAAAAGAAAATTAGTCGTTTTTGTCCTTTTTTTTCTCTTTTCTAAAAGTATTCTTGTTTAAATTTGATTCTATTTCTTTCTACATACTTCTAACAACATTTCTAAAATTTTGAGTTTCAATTTGACCTTTGTGGCCCTAACAAATTGATCATTTTGTCCTTTTTCGATAAAATTATTCTTTTTGGGTAAATTAGCGATTCTTGCCATTCTAAGATTATCTAACCTATATTTTTCTCCAGTAATAACTAAAATACAACTCTTAACTCAATCGTCTCTTATTTGGTCCATCGATGTCCACCTAAAATGACAGTTTTACCCTTTACCGTTATTTTGACTCATTTTTTTGCTAAAATGACTCTAACCAGAGTTCTAAAAATTATCATATATATTTTACAACGCAAAACTCAAGATATACCATAAATATAATTATACTAAAGTTTTAGAAGAATACCTAAATTTGAGGATGTTACAAGTCCCTAATTGCATTATA
>CP135547.1:5170579-5227316 GCA_032402905.1 Khaya senegalensis | reverse complement strand
CGTGTTGAAGTGTAAGTGTAGTTAGTAAAAAATCTTTGGTCTGCCAAGTTGATTCAGAATACATTCAATTTATAGTCATTTATAACTATATATTACAATTCTGAAGAACACCAGTCCACCCGTAACTCTTTTAAATGGCACAAGTAGCTGCCCAATGTTTGTATTATATGCAATAAAGTCCAGCAAGTGCTAAACTTCTACACACAAATCCATAATTTTAGGTCATCATCTCTATTATAACTATTGATATGCTAAGAATTTAAATGTACTGGAATGATTTCATCTACCAAGTCCATAATTTTAGGTCTCTATTTTAACTACTGATATATTAAGAATTTAAATGTATTCAAATAATTTAATCTCATACTAAAAATAAAGTTAAAAATAAAAATTTAATAACATCAATTTTTAGTGGGATATATCAATTTTTTTACTCTATCCAAATATATAATATCAATATTTTTTGATCAACTCTCTTCACTTATTTAATAAGTTCATAATTTCTCTCCTAGTAAAAGATAAAATTTATGTCTTATCCAAATGTAAATTTATTTGATGAATTACTTCTTACACATATGATTAATGAATATACCACAATTTTTTATTACTTTTACGTGTATAACTGATTGTCTTGATTAATATTGATTGCAAATACTAACTTTGTTGTCTGTAAATTATAAAATAAATTTATTTATTTTCTTTTTTATACAAATAAAATTTGATGTCTATTCAAAAGAAAGTTCTTATTTTATGAAATAATTTTCTTCCAAAGTAAAGTTGAGTGACCAAAATGAAATGTGGCAATCCAAAGTAAAAAGCCAAAACCGATCGCTTCAATTATTATGCCTTTTTATTCTTATTGATTGATACATACAATCCAACAAGAATTGGCCACTTGTTCATAAGGACTTGTATGGTTGCATGGTGATGGAAAGCAAAACAATGGACAAAAAAAATAGCCTTTCATTCTATGCAAAAATTGACAATTGAATTATATGAGCATGTGTTAATTAAAGATATACGATAAAAAAAATCATTTTATTTATAAATTTTATCTTTTATTAGTATAAATTTTTTAATGAGTGTGATTGACTTGCTCTCTTATTTTTTTTAATTTTAATTTTTTATTATATATTAATACCTGTCATTATTAATAATTAACGATTTAAATTATATTTTAATTAAATTTATAAATTAAATTTATATTGTATAGTATAAATTAAAAATATTAAATTAATATTTTTTATTAATTATATTACATATTAATATTTATTTAAATTAAAGATAAAATAAATTTAAAAAAATTAATTTAAAATAAATGACAATAATTATAATTAAATTCAATACGTGTAATATTAATTTCAACGTTTGTACCTACTACAAGTTTGTCTTTACTCTCCAAGTTTCTCTGGAGTAATCGTCCAACCCAACTTTGTCGGCTTATTAAATAAGTTCATAATTTCTCTTTGGCAATGTCATAAGATTTAATTTCTCGCTATTTTATTAATTAATTGTCTTCCGCGTAAGAGACGAGCAAATTTGTTTGCTCCATACATTATTATGCCACTTTTTATCTTTCTTTCACTTGTCGTACTCATTCGTCTGAAAATAACCTTTGGATTTTCTCATAGCTGTCACATGAATGGGAAGAAACTCACGTGACTTGCAACTGATTGATTTGATTTTGGGCTAAGAAATTAAATTGAATTAGTGGGGCAAGTACTCGTTAGAAATTATGGACCGCTGTGAAATTGCAAGACCTATCACTGTTATATATACAGAGCAAATTAAAACTTTCTACGACCTAATTACCTCTTACGCGGTAGAAAATTAATTCATAAAATCAATCTAATTGGAGCCGCAATTTACTAATTTTTATATTAAAATATAATATTTTTTAATATTATACACAATTAGAGTGCACTAATAAGAGATACACGATAAAAATAATTATTTTATTTATAAATTTTATTTTTAATAAATGTAATTTTTTATTATTTTCATGTATATATATATTGTGTATAATGTCCTAACTCTTTTATTATTAATTTTTTTTAGTTATAATTTTTTATTTTTCTATTATAATTTTTAAATTTTCAATAAAATAAATAAAGTAGTTACATATAAATTAATTTATAATTAAATATTTTATTTTTTATTTTAATTAATAAAATTTATTTTAAAGTAAAATATTGATTGCTCCCTTAATTTATATAAAATTTAGTTTATTGTAATTAAATAAATGATACTGATAAGATATTATTACTAATTATGTTATTGGAAGTGAATATAAATCAATCAATTCTGTACCATTTGTATGCCCTATTCATGGGTCATTGACCCCACCAAAAACTTGCCAAATTTTCAAACCCTCATTGTTTATTTATTTCAGCCAAATACCAAGCGGATCCTAAGGTACAAAAGCCTGAACTCGGTTTCAACTTTGTTAACTTCCTTTTCTCTTAGTTGGTTAAGGGTTCAGCCGTCCTTCTTTCTTTCTTTCTTTCTTTGTTCATCTCGATATCTCAGAGAAGATGCTTACCGCTCAGCTCTGTGTCCGTGCGGTCTCAGGTTTTAGCAGGACTTTAATCGATCAAACAAACGCTAGATGTTTATTGGCCAATTCACATTCTTTCGGTTCGTTATCGAGGCAACTTTGTTTCACTACCAAATGGTGTCCATCACTAGTATGCAAATCTTCTGGCGGTAGCTCAGAAGATTACAATGATCAGAATACCCCCGTGCCAGGTCTCTCTCTGTCTTCCTGTCTAATTATTGGTACAATAGTTAAGGAATTATTATTTAGTTGATGACCGAAAACTGATAGAAGTTTAAAATTTGAAAACAAAAAGTTGGGTTTAGGATGCATCCGTAATACTATTATCGATGAATTTCCTTTGCTTGTAATTCTTCCCAACAAACAATGGATTTTGATTTGAGCATTTAATTGTCATATTTGACATCAAATAAGCTGTGTGTGTGTGTTTGCATGCATGCATATTTCTTGCTTTATTTTTTTATTTTGATTTTTAACTTCGGGTAAACATATATGTAGATTACAAATAGCTTATCGATGGCTCAATATGCATTTCATTTTTTTTTTAATTTTATTTTTCTTCTGTTTTGGTTGTTTTGTTTAGTGGAGCAGGCTTTTGTCAATTAATTATTTGTTATTTACTAAACAGGACTTTAAGTTCAGCATGCATTCGAAGGATTTAAAACTTGAAAATTTTATCTTTCGATTACACTATGTTATTGAAGATTGTCCTCAAAGACTAGGAAGTCAAATAAAAATTAATTTTCTGGAAATATTCTTTTTATAATCAGATGATCTAATAGGCTTGACTTCTCTGGACAAAAAATATAGCTGTTTTTTATTTTAATATAATTAGTTTCTCGTGCCATAAAAAAGAAAAAAAAAAAAAAAAAGAGGGGTTATTGAAAATTTTCGTAGTGCAATTTTGTATATTCGTACTATTTCATATTGTACAAAGGTGAGACACCTATTTAAGCGTCTTGTTACTGCTTTCTTTTATTTTTATTGTATTTTGTGTTAACACAGGATCATCAAATTCGTCAATTATTAATTAATTGTAATAGAATATTAGTAGATAAGAACGCAAGACTATTGGGTTAGATTTACTTTAATTAATATAACAAGGTCAAAACCCCCATCCAGATATGTCCGCTGACGCAAGTGAACCGGCAGGAGGAATATCAAAAAATACAACCAAACATCAGCTTTTTCTTAAAGTTCCTTACATGTATTTTGAGAGAGTTTTGGCTGAAAGAGATCAACTCAAAGAAGAAGTTGCTAGCAAACACAAGGAAATTCAAGTGCTTACTGCAATAATTCAGTCTTGGGAGCATGATTTGAGGAAACTGCAGGTTCACCATCCGGTGGAAATTATTCATCATGTTCCGACCAAGCTTGAACAGCCAGAGCCCCCAGCATCCAATCCAAATAAAGCAAGCAAGAAAAGAACTTACGACAAAAGCAGCAGCGATGTTCATCCTCCCGGACCCAAAAGGCAGAAAACATCCGATATTAATGACACAATTTATGCTAAATTAGACAGTAGTTGATAAGTCTTAATAAAGGAAATGAGTCCCTGTCAAGAGATCATGATAATAATCTATTTTTAACATATTTCATTTAAAAAATTCCTATAAATTCTAATCGCTTTTTATATAGTACAAAATCAAGTTTCAACGTAGACAAATTTTTTAATATTTAGCCAAAAGAAAAAATTAATAAACAATTAAACAGAGTAAACTCTTTTAAAAAATCAATTTCAGCACAATGTCAAGATTTTGGAAATTAAAGTTACCAGGGAATACGTATTTCGAGGGGTAGCGATATTACATGTCGTTTTAGCATGCATCTCTAAAAAGATAATTGTCCTTAATAGAGGTGTGCTAAATATTCTATGATAAAAATAGATTATAAAAAGAATAAAATCAAATAGAACAACTGAAAGTAATTTAATTATTTATGTAACTAATGAATAACAATCCAATTTATATGAGAATCATTTCTTTTCCTCAGCACATAATAATTCAACCATGAGTTGTTGCCTATTCTCATCTATAGATTTAATGAATGCTCACAGCCTTACCTTTCAATATGAGTAATTTATACAGTTAGCTATGATATAGAACCTTTTTCTCTTTAGGTGTCCATATTTATACTAAAATAAATTAAAACATCAAAATTCTCATCAAATAACTAGTAATCTACTCTGATACCAATTGTAAGATTTATTTATGTCAAATTTTATCAATTTTAATTGATATTAACCAATTAATTAAGCCAAATAAACAATAACATAGAATAAATAAAGGATATCTCCAAATTTTAATGTAGTTTGAATATTTCAATCCTACATTCATAAGACCATGCTTAGAATAAAATAATCCACTAAGAGAAACAACGATTACAAGCATTAATAAATTTAAATAAAATAAAAACTCCCTCTTATATTTGTCGTCATAGTCTTGAATTTTTTTAAATGGACTTATTTATTGAAATTCTTCTATCTTAATGTGTCGAATTTCCTTCAACTTATTTCAACAAGATCTCCTTTTCAATTGCTGTTGAACTCTTTTCAACAAGAAAAAATCTTCTCTCAAAGAGCCAACAAGAAAATGTTTTAACAAATACTTAGAAGCAGACTCTCTAAGTTTATAAAATTAGATATTATAGACTTATAATATCCATTAAATTATTATTTTTTTTAGATAACAAGAATAACATGAAAACAACTTGAAAAACAAAAAGACAAGGAAACAAGAAAACTTGCCATAAAGCACACTTGCTAAACGTTCTTTATGGCTCACTCTCTGGGCTGTTGCACAAAACAAATGACACAAATATACAGAGCAAAAACATAGTCCTAGTTTATGTGTGAGTTTGTTTCCTAAATCAACAAAGAATGTATTAAAACTCTTCTTGTGTTCTTTTAATTGATAAAATACATTCCTAAATAAATTTTCTAATTAATTATAAATATCAATATTAATAATATAACAAGAAAAACTTAAAATCTCTTTGCATGTGAAAATCATAAAAATGAGGGTGAATAGTAACACTTTTAATGAACAATAATCAAAATAAACTAATATACATGTTGTAACATGACAGTTAAACACAATTTTTTAAAGAAAGTCAATAATACAAAAATTAACACTTCTTAACTATGAAAAATAAATTAAATAAAATTCAACAAAGATTTCATAAATTCTTTTATTCTTACATTATTTCTTACACATTAGTTCTCCTCTCCTTATAGAGAAACTCTTCTTTTAGGTTTTTTTCTACAAATAAGAGCTATCAAGAGGATGGAATTCGCAAGTGATTGCTATACCTTTCTATGAAGCCAATATATGTCGATAACCACTAATCTTCACTTATATTTGATTTTATTGACATATGCTTAATTATGAGCTCCTCTTTTATCAATTTGTATTTCTAATTTTCTAGCTAATCAAATGGTATCTTGTAGGGCATGCATTGGTTGTATTCCAATCCGTTCTTATCTTTCAGTGCATAGTTCATCCAAGAATCATCCATTTAATTGTCCCTAAGATTTAGGTATATTCCTATGCTTATAGAGTCTTTGAAAAGTTATAGACCAATGGCGATAAGTATTGTATTGGCACTACAAAGTTGTTTATAATCAACAAAAAATTAATAATTCATATGGGAGAAAAATGTTAACTTATTTTGAAATTACCTAGATTTAGACCCTAAAACACCTAGGGGTGGTTGAAAGATATTTTGTACAAAAATTAAACACAGCAAATTGAAATACTTTAAAATTTACTATGTCTTAGATGAACAAAAACAAATAAATCTTTAAACTATATAACTTATTCCTACCACAAATAAATCTCAATAATGTATTCAATCAAGATAATTAATAATGCAATTAAGTAAAATTGTACACAAGGATTTGGTAATGAAGGAAAATTTTATGAAAATTTTTTAACAAGATAAAAACCTTCTAAACTATCCAAGAGCCAACTAAAAAATTCACTAACAAGAAAAAACTTACAACTGGTAATTTTACCCATAAGAACTTTTACAATCCTGGTAATTAGTACTCTAATTGTTTCTTACTTCTATAAATCCACAAATGACTCGTTTAATGACTGGAACTCTAACTACTGACATCTTGTAGAATTTTAAAGACTCATAGTTGATATTTTTTTTAAGAGAGAGAAGGTTTGGTGAATATGACTTCCAAGAACAATCAACACAAATTATAATGATCAAGATAAGATTTGTGATTATAGGAAGCAAATTAGGTTAGGAAGGTTATGGAATGCTTAGAGAATGATTTAAGCACAAAGAATAATGAAAAACATAAAAATAATTGTCCAGAAACCTTAAACCCACAACTTAGGATTTTATATTTTTCGTAGGAGTGCTTGAGCGGTTACCAGCAGAGGTCAAATGCCAAACTTCTGGAAAGCGGCTGCTCGAGCACTAGTCAAGTGCTTGTCGAGTGCCAGTTTTCTAACTTCAATTCTTTAGTGCTACTTAAGCACTCATCAAGCTTTGATCAACCGTTAAGACCTCTAAAACTCATTCAATGACTTCTTCTTAATGCAATCAAACATTTATCATCATACAACTATGAAAAATACTTAAACACTAAATTTTGTTCACGAATGAGCCAACTTAAAGATTTTAACATATTTCAAAATTTTGAGAGTTGCCTATTTTTCGCTACAAGGTTTACAATTGTTAATACTCATTTTACTCTCTCTTTGAATGAGCTATTGGTTACCAGGACTTCAATCTACTTTCACATGTAGTCTTCAGTATTGGCCAAAGTGCTTGTGACAAGAAAAAAATATGCAATTGAGAATTTCTAATGCATTTTAAATCTCAATTAATGCTTTACCTAAAATAGTAGTAAGCTTTTCAAATCAAAATTGTGTAAGGTTTATTTTATTATATTTTATTTCTATATGTATCAAATTTTCTTGTAATTACACACACACACACATAAAAAAAACATAGAATGACGCAATAATTAAATGGATAAACATTATTGGGTTTAGGTTTAAAGTTTTTGATATGTAAATTCATTTATAACACAATCAACTATTTAAGTAATTATAATATATTAACTTATTTATTATTTAATATTTTTTTAAAATAATTTATTTATAATTTTTTAAAAAATATTTAGTTATATTTGGAATAAAATTAATTAATATATGTGTATATAGTATCATAAGTATTATAGAAATAGATTATGATGTATGAAAAATATATATGTTAAAAACAATTAGACATTTAAGAGTATCATTGTTTTGAAAACAAAAATAAACAAAATCAAAAGTCTAGTTTTTAGAAGAAATCAATAAGAGAGAAATAACAGTCCAACATTTATGCTACATTTGCATTGATATTTTAAAGAAATCAAACAAGTTTGGTTTCGTTCGGTGTTATCTTTTGCTTTAGTTTTTGGTTTTTAATTTTGATAAAACCAAAAAGTTATGGTTCTATTTGATTTGTTTAAATATTGAACTGAGTGGATTTGTTATGTATTCACCTTTAAAAAATGGACTAAGATCCTCTCTTAGTCTTTTGTATTTTTTACTTTTAAGAATCTAATAACACATAAATATAAAAGATAATGAAGGCTTAGATTTTATTTTAACTAAATTTATTTTTTATTTTTTTAATCTTTTAACAAGTAAAATTTTATCAATGATATAAAAGATTAGGAGATGATCCTTATCCATAAATAATTCATAAATCTCTTACTAAATTATGGGGGTGTTCCTAATTTTTTGCTTTGCTCAATGGATTTATTTTCTTCTCTTTTTGGTGTTTTTTTTTTTTTTTTTTTTGCACTCCCTTTCTATTCTTAATAACACATCTCTCTAAAATTATATATATATATTTTAAACAAAACTGTCCACATTAATAAGAGAGTTGATAATTTTAAAAAAAAATCTATAATAGAATTAATAAAGATGGAAATCCAACCTAACAACAAAACCAATAGTCTTTATAAATACACACACACATACACGAAGAAACCAATTAGAGAGAAAAACATTCAAACATTTGTGCTACATTTACATTGAATTTTTAAATGTGCATTGAATATCTTACTTTTTAGACACTAATCGCATGATTCTCCTTTTATGCAAAAAAGACTACTTTTACCTTACACGAAGATGGAATCTATTGGATGTAATAAATCACCAAAGAGTTTGAAATGTAGCCAAATAAATACGATGACAGTAACTAGAATTGTTTGTATATACCTTATATCCAATAGTCTTTTGGATGTTTGACATATTTGTATTATGATATTTTGATTTATATCATTTGATTATTTCATTATTACATATTTGTGTATTCAATAAATACAATAAAACCCTTAGAATAGTAAGTTTAATTAGTTGAATACTATTTTTAAATATCCATAGTCAAGCATTGTTGTAAATAGGATAACAATAATACATAAAGACTAGTATGTGTAGTGACTGATAATAATATATGTGTGTTATGATATGAGATATGAAGTCTATACATGGGTACAAATTAGTAAACTGATGTACTAAATTGACCTATCCTGAAAATATTACGTGGATCATTACATAAATGTTATGAGTGATTCTCATAATGATAATAGTGTATGTGATATTTGGATTTGAGATCACCATGATTTCTAATATAGAAAATGTTATATTTTAATATTTTTAAATGTCATCTATAATAAGATTATAAAAAAAATAGTCAAATATGTTATAACTCGTGTAAAAAGATATGTGTAATTAAAATAGAATTTATCTCTTCTATATAATGGGAGTGATATCTTATACTTTTTGATTAAGTAAAACTTTGAAAAATATATGGTTATACTCATATAAGTCAATATATGATATTAACTTTATTTGATAGAATAAGTCTACTTAAAATATCAAAGAAATATAAAATTAAACCATATGAGGATGACACATTTCATGTCTCATGCTTAATTAAGATATATAGGATAAAGGAATTGAATTACACAGTAACATTAGTCACGGATAAGGTGATGTCAAATCACTAACATTTTTGTCACTTTGATAGTCATGATATGCTGTTAGATATTACTCATTATTTATAATACTAAAATTATATTTTAATGTTACTGTCAATGTAACGTGAACTTATTGGGTTGTACATTAAGATCATATATATATATATATAATTCTAAATGGGTTTAAAATTTATTGAGCTATTTGTGGATTAATTTTGACTAAATCTATTATATAAAGATTGTACTAAATTTATTAGTGTTTACTTTACAAAATAAATTAGATTTTATAAGAAAATCCAATCAAATATTTAAGTTAAAATTAAAGATGTAAAATAGTAATATAAATATGTGATATTTACATTTTTGAGATGTGTTTAAGGCTTATTTTTGTGTGTTTGCTCTTAAAAAGAGAAGAATGCACAAAATATTACATAATCAAATCATAGAAGTTAGCACTTTATTTAGATTCCTAATAATGTGAATATTATAAAAACACAAAGGTAAATGATTTGTATTCATGGTTTAACGAAAATTATCTAACTAGAGTTATATATCTATTTATGGCATTGAATTTTATGCTTATAATAACACTAGAGTTTGTCACATGTATCTTGAAAAGCAAACTATTTATTTTGCGTATTTTCGCTATGTGTATGTACTAGTTTGTAAGAATAGCCACTCATAATTTTTTATCGTTAAAGACAATGAAAAATGTTGTACAAAGCACTACTTATTGATATTAAAAATGTTAGCATCTAATATGCAACTTTTTTAACATCAACGAAAGAAAATCTTTTTTTGAGTAGCAGGAAGTGAGAATGCATAAGATGTATAATGGTGATGTAACACCTCAAATTTGACAAACATTGCACCTATCGAATTAGGGATTACAACTCCATATACACAATAACAATTTATATACTTAAATACTTTATTATTAATAATAAATTATTCTCAAATCTCCTCAATTATACAATAATCCAATCAAACTCAATGTTCTAAAATAACATCCAAAACACATTATAAACTTTTTATTCATCATTGAAAAAACATAAATGAATGAAATCTTTACACCATCCTTTAAATTAAGCCTTCACACTTAATAATTTAAGTAATTTATTCTATAAAAAATAAATGAAGAGGGGTAAGCTATCAATTCAGTAAATAATACTATTCATAATGTATACATAAGTTTTCTTTATTTTTGAATGCATAAGAAAATATTTGCAAGCCATTTAATTTAAATATTATACAAAATAAAGTTTCAAGTAATTTATCAAATAACTAAAAGTTTAATGTTCATAAATTTCATAAAAGACATGCAAAAAATCATATTTAATAAATATAAATGCGAAAGCATATAAAATATTTATTATAAAAAATATATTTTATTTGCTCAAGTCATATAATGTTATTTATACACGTAGTGACTCGGCTAATTGACAGAATCATAATTATGTGCACACTCAAACTAGAATACTAGTTGGTCTAGACAGGCAAATATATAAACCATCGTTGATCCAAATAATAATAATAATAATACAATAAATAGAGAAGCCAAAATATTTCATTTTAATTAATCATATAAGAATCATTTGGTAACATTGTGACTTGCATTAATTTACTTACAAAGCATTTAATAAATTTCACAATCAAACATTAATTTTTATAAACAATTGATAAAATATTTAAAAGTATGCAACTGATAAGAATCTATATCATAAATACATTTATCAAATAATCAAATATTTTACAAAAAATAAAGTCAAATAATTTATACCATAAAATAATTTCATAATCATAATATAAAAGCAACCCAACAAATATTATAAATAATTACCTTCGAAGGTTTTGAGCTTCTTATAATAACGAACTATTTTGTCAAAAACACTTAACATGACACATAGATAAATATAGCAGAATTTTGTATTCCTACGCTACCCACTTATAAAATCTAAGCAAAACCACTAACAAATTTAACTCTCAATCTATAACTCGAATTAAGTTAAAACTTTACATATTTCCTTAGCACAATGAAAATGTATTATATAAAATTTTCATAATATTTCGAGTTTAAAACAATTTTTAAAATATTAAATATTTGGAAAAACAATAAGTTGTTAGGATATTTTAGATGTACATAAGGCTCAATAAAAAATTTTTAAATATTTAAATATTTTTTTAAAAATTACAAAATTTATAGAGAAAATAGTAAACATGTCTAGAAATATTTAAATTAAATATAAACTTGTTTAAAATATTTTATAATTGAGGTTCATTTAAACTAAAATGCATAAATATTTAAATACAGCTTTAAAAATTTTGAAATTTATACAACACATAGCAAACATATGTATTAATCGGTACATAAAATTTTGTAAATTTTAAAGATTGTTTGATGCTTCAAATAATTTATAATATATAAAAATTCCAAATTCGGAAACCTAATGTTAAAATTCTATATAAAATTAAATTTTCATCTAATTTAAATAAAATAAAATTCTATGGTCTCTTTAATATGTGAATATTCATATTTTGAAAATTGTAATAAGCAAACTTGTCAGAATTTTGGTTAAAATAATTTTATAGATAATATACTCAGAAAATTATATAAAGTACTAATATATGAATTCACTAATTTAATACCATTTAGACAAGAAACACTATTTTACAAGCATTAATACCTAGAATTTTATTTAACCCAAACTAAAACATGTAAAAAGAAAAAAAAAAGATTTTAGATAAACTAAATCATACGATAATTCATAACATCAATACGAGAATTCTATTTAATCTAGATTAAAACATGTAAAAAAAGAATCTTAACAAATGGTAATTCATAAAAAGATAACTAAAATCTTTCCTCTATTGATAAAAAATTTCAGTGATTCGTAAAACGGGAAGAAATTCTTTTATTTTGTGTGCAAAATAGAATAGGAGACAAAGAAAAAAAAACGTGTTTACATTTTGTTTGAAAAAATTAATAAAATTAAATAAATTAAATAAATATCTTTATTTAAATTAAAAAATACCTTTGAAAAAATATAATCACATTTTGTCGTTATCTATATTTAAAAATTTTATATTTAAAAATTAAATTCAAACAATGTTCTAATCTAATTATCACAATTGAGGTAGAGGAAGGTACAGGCAAAAATATTGAAGGAAAGTTTTCCAAGGAAAAGTGGGAACCATGTGTCTCTATTGTTGCGGCCTGGTACTGTGATAGCTGCTATGAAAGCCACAGTGGCAATAAGTGTTGCCACCACCAACCAAGGCGTTGCAGTATCCTTCATCCATTCTCACCCTTTCCCTTATGTCTCATGCACCTTTGTAAATAAAGCCCTAGTAGTAAAGCCTTTGTTGTTTTTAGCTTGAACAAACATATCGATTGACTTTGATTAAGGATAACCACACAATATGATACAAAGATAACATTACTTGTATTGCACAAGTTAAAGGAGGTTATATAAAAGGTGATAGAACCAAATATATTTTACCAAAATTCCTTTAAACTTATAACTTCAAATGGGTATTGATATCAATATTCAACAAATACGCTTATGCCTCTTAAGTTTCTTCTAGTAAGGTTTTAATAAGAAAGTTTTTACCGCCTCCAAATATTTTTTAAAATGCAAATATATTAATGTACTTTTTTTCCTTACTAGTATTTTTCAAAATTTTTAATAGTAAAGATTTTAATGAGACATGTTCTCTGTGTTATAAACATTTAAGTGGGAGTATTATGAATTAACTAAAATAAATATGGTTGTTCGTAACTAGGAATGGAAAAATTCTCCATGGATTTGGAGCCCCACCTCCAACAAGAAAGAATTTAAGTGAATTTATGGGGAATGGGGAGGAAACAAGGAGAAATAAATCTCCAATTTATTAATGAAACGGGGGTTGGTTTAGTTCTCCCCACCCCACCTTTGCCCCATTCCCTAAAAAAATACAATATAATTATTTCATAATTTATAAATTAAATTTTATATATTTAAATGTAAGCATGAAACTTCTTAAATCACTATAACAAGATCATAGGCATAGTTGCAGTACAATTGCGGCAATTATATCATATCTATTATAAAGATGCCTTAGGATCAAAGACACTGCAAGTAGCAATAAAGGTCATGTTCAATTTTTTTTTTTTTGTTTTTTAAACAATTGGCTCTAAATTGGTTACAAGGATCACTCCTCTACGTATCATGCCTTAATTTGTAGATTCTTTCTCTCTTTTGTAAAATAGAACAAGATTAGAGGCGTTGATGAGTTGCTAGTGTTAACCCTCCGATAATCAAGTTAATTGTCAAAATTTTTCCTTTATAGAAAGAAGCTTTCAAAGATCAAATCTAACTTCCCCCCCTTTTTTTTTCTCTTTTGCATTTTCATCCTTAGCTTTTAATTTAATTGGTGTTAGAATATTTCCTTTGACAAGTGTGATGATGTTGATGTCATGTGGTATTTGTGGCTTCTTAAAATCTTGCAACGTGCACATTTCTTGTTATGCCAAGTGAAAAGTAGTTGATTTTTACCCTTTAATTCTTGTCTTTTCCTTCCTTTTATGAGGCTAGATTTTTGTCTTAAAGAGGTGACCGTAGATATTTATCATCGTAGTTAAAAAAGACTTCCTATTCATAAGGTCCTTACTCATTTAAGTATAAATTTTTGACAACAGTTCATAGTTCTCATAATAGGGACCTTTCCTTTTAATAAAATAGAATTTTAGTCCTAAAAAGATGACCGTAGTTAATAGTCCTCGTAATTAAAGAAGACTTTCATTTTATGAGGTCCTTGCTCATTTATTTTCTTAATTTTAGGCTTACAAGTTTGGGTCCATTATAAATTTTCTTATAGGCTCGATGAGAAAACTTTTTTTGTAGGATGTGGTAAAAATTTGAAGGTAAAATTATAAGGGCTAGATATCACAAATTAGAGAGTGGGTGCTAAACATTACAGGATAAGACTTTGATGGCTAAATTTTGAAATTTAAAAATGAGATGCTAAATATCCAATGACAAACTTTTATAGGCTAAATTTACAATTTACAAAAAAGATGCTATATATCTGAAGATAAATTTTTAAGAGCTAAATATCAAATTTTATTTTTATTATAATTCATTAATTTTTGTAAGTTAAAAAATGATAATCATATGTTTCCTATTACTTATAAAAAACTTAAAAAGCTATTGATTATTAAAAAAATGAGCCCTAGGTCACTTAACAAAATATTTCAAAAGAAAGAAAGCCATATCATAGGCAACGAATTTTTTTAAGAGAAGAGAAGACTATAAAAGGTGAGTCTTAAGTCCTATAATATTTTGTAGAAAAATTATATTTGAGTGAAAATAATGCAAGAAGTCCTAAAGCCCCTAATATTTTGTTGAAGGGAACAAACCTATAAGTAAGTTCTTAGGATCTTTAACACTTTGTAGAAAGTTTTTTATTGAAGGGGATAAGGCTATAGGCGAGTTTTTAAGACCCCTAACACTTTGTAGAAAATTTTTGTTAAAGGGGAAAGGGCTATAGAGGAGCCTTTAGGACCTTTAACACTTTGTAGAAAGTTTTTATTGAAAAGGATGAGGCTATAGGTGAGCCTCTAAAACCCCTAACACTTTATAAAAAATTTTCATTGAAGAACAGAGGGATATAGGTGAGCCTTTAAGACCTTTAACACTTTGTGAAAAATTTTTATTGAAGAGATAAGGTTATAGGTGAGACTATTTTTTGTTGAAGGGGAAAAGGATATAAGTGAGCCCTTAAGGCCCCTAAAACTTTATAAAAAGTATTTATTAAAGGGAATAGGGTATATATTCGCCTTTAGAACCCCTAACACCTTTTTAGTAAAATGGGAAAGGACTGTAGCTAAGCCCTTAAGACCTTAACAATTTTAAAACCTATACCAACATTAATAGTAGTTGTATTATTTAATGTATTTCTTTGTACTTTTCTTTATTCTTCCATGTCATTTTGCTTAACTATCATTCACTTCTAAACATTTTAGATAGAGAAATTTCTAAAGAGAGACGCTTTTAAATTCTCTTCAACATGAATGTGTTTTTCTTCTTCTTTTTTTTTCCTTGGTTACTATTTCTTTGGGTTCTCATGGGTGGACATTCATATAAGTGGATGTCAAATCTAAATTTTTTGCCACCATATGTGCATGAGGATGTTTCTTATGAGGATTTTATAGTAGTATCCACTTAAGAAGCTTAGTATGTAATTCTCTTGGCTCAAGAAATAGGTCAAATAATAGAATAGATAAGTCAAGGGCAACAATAGTAGTAGGCCTAAGAACACTACTCTTTTCAAGGATTGATTCAGTCAAGTGTAAACAAGGCTAATAGGATGAAAAATTTGAAAAATCCTAGTAGAAATTCTTAAGACTATTAGTCTTGAATTTATTGACCAGGGACATAAAATTAGAGTTCCTCTTAAAAAGGCTATAGGAATGATGAAGATAGTTTTAGATACTAGAGTTCATATAATTTTTCATCCTTTTATCCGTAAATACTTTCAACTTTATCCTAACTTAACTTTCTTTTAATGTTTGGAGGATGATTATGGAATTATGGGATTTATAGAGGAGGTTAGGTTATAATGAACCTTTTTTTTTGTAGAGATTCAAGACCTTTTTTTTATCTTTAATATCATCTTAGTGCTCGAGGGCAGTATTACTTAGTCTTTTCTGGGGATGGTTTCTTTGTCTTTGGAAATACTTCTTTTCCTGGGTGGAAATCTTATCATTTTCTTTTAATGAAAGAGTGGGAATTTAGAGAAGATGATTTGGAACATCATATTATAGATCTTAAGAATTACTATGAACCATGTAGGGGCTTTCCTTTTTTTTTTTTTCCATACTTAAAGTTTTTATTTATTTGTTCATTGACACTACTTTTCCTTTCTTTGTAGCCATTCAAATTAGTTTAGAGCTTACTTTGAGAAAAGTGAAAGGATTGAATTTGTATAAAGGAGTGCAACTTAGTAGATCTTTTAAAGCTAACTTCCTTTGTAGCTATTGGAATTCATCTTCCAAGAGAAAAAAGAAAGAAAAGAAAGATGAATCTTTAGTGGAAAAATGTTAATCTAGCTAAGAAGGTCAAAAAACTTGCTGACAATAGGACATTCCACCAACAACAAAAAGATTTTTTAAGATTATCTTCAAACTAAAAAGGTAACCCAATACATGGAGTACATTTTTCTTCCATCATCCTATTAAGCTTTCTTAATTCCTCAAACAATTGGATCAACCTCTAGAGGGACGCTTCCCCCAATTAATCCTTAGTCAAATGCTCCAATGTTGACATCCCTCTTTCCTTACTTGCTCAAATGTCTTTTGAAAAGGTTATTAAGGAAAGGTATTTAAATCCTATAGAAGCTTTAAAATTTGGACTTGAAATTGCTATTCAAGTTTTATTTCTTTTTTTTTTCTTTTGCTTATTTTCTTAAATGTTTCTATCTTTTTTTTCTTTTCATAACACCTTCCTTCTACATATGACGCCAACCAACAAGTTTAAACCCTTGGACAACATAATTATCAAGGACTTTAAAGATTTAGCTTTATGCCAAAGAGATGATGAGAAAAGAAAAAAGAAAAAAGAAAAATCATTAAGGATTAAATTGTTTAACAATCTGAGAGGTTGAATACTTTGATTAAGGAGACTGAAGCCTTAAAGTGCCAAGTTGAAACACTGAAGATGGAAAACAAGAAGTTGAAGGAGATAAACCTTGACGAGCACCTCAATGTAGTAGATTAATGTAAGTAGGCTATTTTAGCTCATCCTAACTTTGACTGGTCATTTATCAATGCTAAGATGAATGATGAATAGCCAAAAATTTTTCAACCTAAGAGGCTTCTAATGATGTTCTTGAGGTAGATATCCCTACCTCTATGAACTTTATGGCTACTCTGAATTCTTAAGAGTTCATTATGGTGGACATTTTCAAGGATTTTAAGACCACAAAGACTAATATTGAAGATGATGCTTAGACTTACTTGTTTTACTTAGGTTTTTTTTTTTTTTTTTTAATAGTTTTGCTTTATACTTTTATATTAGTGTAATCAATTTTAATTTCTCCAGTGTCCCATGCAAGTTAAAGTTGATTGATTTATGCAACCACTTTATTTATTTACACAAATATATACATGCTTATACATAGTAATTTCATTGAAAATACTTCCTAAGATGCTCAACATTCCAAGCATGCATAAGTAGACTACCTCTTACAGTAGACAATACAAAAATCCCAGGTCAAATTACTTTATGCACAAGATATGGGCCTTCCCATGTAGACCTTTCTGAGGACATGGTTTACTTATTGAAAACGGCTCATTTTCACTTTACAATTGTAAAATCATACCACTTTGTGTTAATAAGAGGATATGTTGATCAGGGAATTATTTTAGTTTCTTCTAACAAGTTAAGGTTCTCTAGTAGGCTATTATCATTTGTGTTGGGGTTATAGCATTCTACTTGAAGTGTATGCATTCCATTCTTCATGGGAATTGACCACTTCAGTCTCCTAAGTTAGCGAAAGAGTTTCTTTTTTCAATTTCCTTGGTATAGTTTGGTATGACAAAAGAACATAAGAAAGTTCTTCAAGCCAAAGTCCTTTAGTTACTTCTAATTTTGTTTTGAAAGTCTGCTTTATGACTTTATTAGTAGCTTCAACTTATCTATTAATCTGAGGATGGATTAGTGTTAAGAAATAATTGTTGATACTAAGTTCCTTACGAAATTTCTTGAAATTATCATTTTCAAATTGCTTTTCATTATCCTTAATTGTTGCATATGGTATCTCAAATTGACATATGACATTCTTTTTAAAGAACTTAGTCATCCTCTTCTCTATAATGGTAGCAAGTGCTTCAGCTTCAATTCATTTGGAGAAATAATTAAAAGCAAAGATTAAGAATTTTACTTAACCGTTTTCAATAAAAAAAGCTATTATAATGTAAAGTCCCTATTGAGCAAAAGGTTATGGAGCTATAAGAGGAGTCAAGTTTTCTAGGGATAATTGTGAATTTTTGATACTTGATACAATGTTAAACCAATTCTTTTGCATCTCTGTGCATAGTTGGCCAAAAGTACCCTTGTCTTATTGGTTTACATAAAAGAGACCAAGCCCCTAAATGATTCCCACATATTCCTTCGTGGATTTCCTTTAAAACACAACTATCATTTTTAAATGTAAGACACTTAAGTATAGGTGTAAAGAAGCCTTTTTTTGTAAAATTGATCTTCTACAACTAAAATTCTCACTGCTCAGTATTGAATCTTTTAAGCTTTCTGCGTGTCTTAAGGAATAATACCTATTTGTATATAACTCTTAATTTGGTTTATCTATATTGGACTATAATTAATAGTAGAAATAATAAATACTTCTAACTTGATGATACTAGGTTCTGGTATGAAGGCAATTGGAATTGATTTTAGTAGATTTTCTTTAAAGGCTGAAGCTAGACAAGCAAGTGAATCAGCTTGGGTGTTGCTTTCTTAGGGTATTTGTTTTACCTCATATTTTTTGAATCTTTTTAAAATTTCAATTACCCATAAGAGGTAAGTAAATATGTTAAAATCTCAAGCAATATAATTATAATTAACTTGATTAATTGTAAGCAAAGCCTCATATTTAGTTTTATTATTGGTGATGGAATGCCAAACCTTAAAGCGCACTTAATCTCTGAGTCATTGAGGGTTATCATAATAAGTCTTGTTCCTCCCCTTTATTTATTTGAAGATTCATCAACAAAGAGTTTCTATAATCCAAGCTGGGTTCATTGGGTATGACTTTCTTACTTATGGATTTTATAATATAGTCTGACAAGACTTATCCTTTAACTGATATCTAAGGTTTAAAATGAATATCAAACTCACTTATCTTAATGGTCCATTTCGCTAACCTTCTAGACAACCCTAGCTTTTACAACACTTGCCTAAGGGGTTGATAAATTAATATCAGAACTATGTGGGCATGAAAATAAAGCCTTAGTTTTCAAACTAAAATGACCAAGGCAAGGGCAAGCTTCTCTAATTCAAAGTACCTCATTTCATAATCTATCATGGTATGACAAACATAGTTTATTGGCTTTCGAATCTCTTGGTCTTGCTTGACAATGATTGACTCATAACATGAAAAGAGAGTACGAGATAAAAATAGAGCTCCTCTCCTTCTTGTGGTTTAAAAAGGAAAGGAATTGTTCCTAAGTATGACTTTAGTTGTTGAAAGGCATTTTCACATTTGTTTGTCCGGCTCATATCTTTTCCTTTCTTTCAAGCCTTAAAGAATAGGAGACATCTATTTGTAGCTCAAGAGACGAAACGATTCAAAGTTGTCACCCACCATTTAACCTCTGAATTTCCTTTACATTCTTTGATGATTTCATGTCGATTAAAGCTTGGATTTTTTTGGATTGGCCTTGATCTCTTTTTCACTAACCATGAACCCAAGAAATTATACTGAAGATGTAAAACCCCATATAAAATTTCTCGAAACAATGTAGGTGTATTATATTTTTATTCATGACATATTTATGACATATTATGCATATAAAAATATTAAATTAAGCATATATTCATCTAAATGACATTAAATTGAGAAACGTAATGTTATGAATATTTTTATGTATTATTTATTTAGTTTCCTGATTTTACTATCTAAATGAATTTAAAAAATTTATTTATTTATTTATTTTTTAAAAACAATGGCATAAGTAAAAATGTTATAAATTTCAAGGTTATTTTACAAAAATTTTTCATTAAACTAAGGGCAAAAATTTTAATTTTATACTTTATTTTCATTTAGGTCCAAAATGGCTATGATTGGTGGATAAAAAATGAAATTAAGACTTTTACCTTTAAAATCCTCCATTGGCTGAATTTTTCTTCATTTCTTTCATTCTCCAAACTTTTCCAAGCTTCTATGATCTTTTATCACTCTCCTCCTTCATGTCTTCCATCATCCACCATTGATGAACCATTAAAACAACCTAGAAAAATTTTAGAAAAATTATAAAGCCCTAAACAACCCTAGATCAAGCCATCAACACCTAGAAAATCATTTAGTTCTAATTAGTTTTCTTAATGGGAAAATTGAAATAAAATTTAAGGAAGAGGACTTTAAGCTTAGAAGACTTGTGGTGAGTTTCTTAATCATTTTCTCACTTAAAAATCATGTTAGAAGTTAAGTAGAAGGATACTATAATTTCTAAATTTAGAAACCCTAGAAATCAAAATTCTAGCATGCATATATATAAATGTTTTTAGTTTGATTTTTGATGAATATAATCCTTATATGAATATATGTTAAAGAGTGATTTGTATTAAAGTGTATATATGATTTTATTTTGATGTTTAAATGGATGAGAATTTATATTTGATTGTAGGAAAAAATAAATGCAGCAATAAGTATGCATATATATATATATATATATTTGGCTTAAATTTGAGATTAATTTGATGCTTAAGTGATGTGTATTAAAGAATAATTAATGTTTAGGGTATATTTAGTTATATCCAAATATTTAATATGTATGAGATTATGTTTGGTTATAATAATAAATAAAATTTTAATGATGTGTTATGTATATGACATGCATAAGTTAAAATTTGGTAAATAAGTTCACATGATCTATAAGCTATATTAAACAATTTTAATGCATTGGAATTGAATGAAATGAACATTTATGGTGTTGAAAAATGTATGATATAAATGAGTGTTAAATGGTATAAGTTATGAATTTTAGGAAGTATAACTATATATGATTGAAAAATTTTGAACTTGTTATTATTTTGATACTAAGTTTAAAAATATTTATATGTATGTGTATGTGTTGTTGAAAGTATAACAATATGTATATTTAGTTATCATTGTATGATAAAAAAAATTGTATATAATGTGTAAAAGTTTAGAATTAATTGGGAAAAAATTTGGGAAGAAATAGAACTTAAAATATGAGAAGTAGAAATTGGTTTATATATATATATATATATATATATATATATTGGTGTAATGAATAAGAAAATTTACAGATTAATGTTAATATCTCGATTAGCGTTGACTAAAGACATATGCATCACATGCATTATATTCGAGTCACATTTTCATATTTTTAGTATATTAATATCATTTATATACAAAATCTTATGTAGGGCTTGAGATTAGAGGTGTACAAAATCGGTTTGGTTCCAGTTTCAAGTGAAATCAAAACCTACTCTATTTTATAGGGTACCTTATTTTTCGATTCCAGTTTTAAAACAGGGTACCTATTTATTAATTATCTCAATTTTATAATTTTTAACTTTAAAAAAAATTTAAAAATTTAAATTAATAGAATTAAATTATAGAAGTAATAAAATAAATAAATAAAAAATTAAGTGATTGAAAGAAAATGAAAATAATTTATAAAAAATTAATATACATTAATTTATTTAAAAAATATTATATTATTATTTGACTTAATATTACATATCATAAAAAAATAAATTTATTTTTTTGATAGTATATTTATATATTGAATAATATTATAGCATACATATATTTATTTATAGTAATTGTTAATTTATTTGATAATTTTAAATAAATAAATATATATCACGATTTTATTAAATTATTATATAAATAACATGAAAAATTAAGTTAAATAAAATATTATAAATATATTAATTAATTCTTTCTATGTAACTCAATAGATAAAATTATTTTTTTCAATAAATAATTTATTTAACTAAATATGATAATATTTTACGTAAGAGTTACATTTTTACAAATTTAACAATAGATTTTAACTTCATGTGCTATATTTAACTTTAAAGTATTTATTTAAGATTAATTTTTTATAATTTTAATGAAAAATTTTAAATATTATTATTTTATTAATTGAATAATTCATTAAAGAAGAATTAATATTTATTTTATCTTCTTAAAAATCAATTTCTATATAAATAATTTTTAATTTTTAAAATTAAATCGATTCTTTGGTTTAATTCCGGTTCCTTAATCTTTAGAACTGTAACATATCCTAAAAAATCGGTTTTGGTTCAGAACTAATTTTTTTAGGGTTGATTCTTGGTGGTACCGATTCTACCCAGAATCGTTGCATACCTCTACTTGAGACCATTGAAAGAAATCTTAGTCAGCAAAGAAATTGATTTTAGGAGTGATTACCTTTTCATATACTGTGAGTAAATAAATGAGTTTTTAAATATTTTCAATAATATAAAATTAATATTTTATGAATTTAAATTTATTTTCAATACTTTTTAATAGAATAAAATTAAACGTTTGATTTTATTAAGCAGTTTGGATTATAGAATAAAATTAAACACTCGACTTTATTAAGCAATTTAGATTTATGAATTGTTGTATAAATATGAAATTGAAATGTCAGAGTAAAAATGGATTTATAAGAAATTATGAGTTGAAAATTGTGCACATTACCTGTGAATGTATGTATTAAGGAATATGATGTGGAAATATGTTTATAATTTTGTGATTTATGACTTGATGCAAGTGCTTGATTTACGGGTGCATTTGTGCACAGATATTAATATATGATGCATTGATATATATATATATATATATATATATTTTTCTCTTTTATTAGAGATAGAGTATAGAAGTGGTTATTATATATATATATATATATATTTTCCTCTTTTATTAGAGATAGAGTATAGAAGTGGTTATTTTTTCCTTATCACCTATGAGGAAAAAAAGAAGTGGATACCGAATAGCAAAATATCTAACACCACATTTTCTATTCAAGTTAATACTAACAAGTGAGTTCAATAATTTTATTATATATAAATATATAAAAAATTTTGTTAGCGAGTCTTAATATGTCAACTAAAAGGCCACTAGTAAGTGTCTCGGAGGATAGTTTTTGGGTGAGGTCAGATTCGATTGAAACATTCACAAAAATAAACGTAAGAATGCTTGCTATGAATTATTTGAATATAAATGATTGATTAAATTTTGTGAATTATATATTTTTTGAATATGATATTCTTACTTTACTATTAAAATTTTAGTTCACTACCATCTATCTATTCACTGAGTGATTACTCACTCCTTTATTTTTATCTTTTTTAAAAAATATTTTTAGATTAAATATTTATAAAAAGATCGTGATTGACATCTTAGACAATTAGTTGGTAGCAAACATTTTATCGAAAAATCAATAGGTATATAGTATTCTCCGCAATTGCGTATAGAAATATTATGGAAGGGATTCAAAATTTTTTTAAATGCTATTAAAATTTTTATAATATTTTGGTTGTGAATATTATATATGTCATGATTTTATGCATATATGATATTGTAAGCCTTACACATTCGAGTGAGTTATTATTGGAACGTAATTATCACGAGTGTGTGGCGATTATTACTTGCTCAGAGTTATGGTTCAGGGCTTGATAGAAGAGACCTCAAATGCACACTTTGAGGGATTAAGATTCATCCTGTATTGCTTAAGGATTTTAAAGATTATCCTCAAGTTCTTAATATGTTTCTTAGCTTTTAGACTCTTTATGAGCATATAAATCCACATAGACTTCTATTGAGACACCAATTTTTTAGCAAGCATTTTATTTACTAATTGTTGGAAAGTAGCCCTAGCGTTTTTAAAGCCAAAGGACATAACTTTGTAACAGTATAACCTCAATATGTTATAAAGGCAATTTTTCTTGATCAAGCTCAAATGTTCTGATTTGGTTGTATGTTGAATATGCATCCATAAAGTTAAGTAGTTCATGGCCTAATGTTGAATCCACTAGTTAGTTGACTTGAGGAAAAGAAAAACTATCTTTAGAACAAGCTCGATTAAGATCGGTAAAGTCAACACACATTTTCCATTTTCCATTAACCTTTTTTACTATAACCACATTGGTGAACCATTCAAAGAATTAAGTTTCTTTGATAATGCCAGCCTTTATAAGTATATCTGCCTTTTCTTTCATTGTGGCAAATTTCTTAGCATTTAACCTTCTCTACTTTTGTCTAACTGTCTTAACCTTGGAATTTATACTCAAGTGATGAGTTATGACTTTAGGATGAATCCTTAGCATGTCATCATGATTCCATGTGAAAACATCAAAATGCTTATTAAGAAATGAGATTAGGTTTTCTTTCAATTGGCAATCAAGCTGAAGCCAATCTTAATCATTCTCTCCATGTTTCCCTTGAATGGAAATTCTATCAATTCAACTAAGGAAGCTCACTTGTCTTCTCTAGTTATCCTTTAGTTAAGACTTATAATTTGCATGGTCTAATTTTCCTTTTTAAATGCCTCCTGTAACATCCCTAAACTATATCTAGAAATTTTGACAGAGTTTTGTCTTATAAAGTAAGTATTTTTCAATAACTAAAACCAGGAATTGAACTTAAACACTTCCAAAGATTTTCAATATCATTAACTACCTTTCATCATTTACAATTTGTTAATATCAATCACTTAAGTATACCTATACTAGTCTAAAACTATACAGTTATTTATCCATATTTAAACATATAAAACTATAGCAAAAAAATATAACAAAATATCCTTTAGCAAGAAAACCTATAGTCTATTTCAACTACTATCTCCAATTTTACTAAAACCTGAAGCTAATTTCCAATAAGTGTTTATATGTAATGAAAGTTTTTAAAAGATGAATAAAATACAAGTTATTTTCTAATTTCCAATAATCTCTCAAAAATATTATTAAAAAAACTAAACAATTAATCTTCAAACAAGTTGAAATAAAATAAGTACCATAATCAACTTCATTTAAATAATCACATACACCTTAGGGGTATTATTATTTGAGACTTCCACTTAACTAATAGCTAACATACTTTAGGGATATTATTCTCAAGGACTATCACCCCACCTAATTTATGTACTATCATTGTGAGATAGAAATTATGTCGAATGTCAATACTACTTGGCTGTCACGGTCGTAATAGTTCCACATTCAATAAGTTTCTCAATCAATGAAAACAATAACATTTCATACTTTCTCAACAAAATTACGAAAAATTAATTTCACTATCTTTCAACTTCCATTAAATAAAAGTTTATTTCCATTTATTTTAACAAACACTTTCAAGTAAGTACAGTTGAAATACAATATATGCATTAAACTTTTATTGCTAAATTCATATAAAAAAAATTTTCATTAAAAAAAAATATTAATCTCAATTTAGCAAATAATTTATCTAATCAACTCATAAAAATATTTTTAAAAATTCATATGCATATGCTTTAATCTTTAATAAATTAAACATTCTATTTTTTAGTTTTGAAAAATTAAAATCATTTCAATTACATATAAATACCTATCTCATAATTCGAAAATCAACTGTTTTGCACTTATGCTAATTTATTTTCTTCTTTGGATCACTTTCTAAATAGAATTAATAATAACATTTACTAACTCGTATAATGGCAACTAAATTCTCCACTTGACCAAAATTTACTACCTATAATAAAAATTAAGCATAATCCTAATGGCACTAGAAATAATTCTCTAAAACATTAACCAATAAATATGACTTTGAAATTAGTAACATTATTATAAAATAATAACAATTACAAGATAAAATAAGAAAATAAAAATATTTTATTCATGATGGACAATATCAATAAAATCGCTCAATCTTTTTTATTTTGCAATAGAACCCAAATCTTTAGTAAATTTTAAATATAGTCTAATAAAATTTTAAATAAATATTCTGTCCTATTTTTAATTTATAGAATGGCCCAAATTTTTAAAATGTTTTAATATAATTTATAATATTTCTAAATAACGATTCTAACTTATTTATGACCAAAGGCAATAAATAAGTTCTAAATAGTTACAATTTTTACATGTTTTACACAAATTTAGCAAGTCCCTGGATAATTTTAACAAAATAATCACTTATAAATGTATACATAGGAAATCACCTCCCACAAAATTACAAGATAAAATAAAAATTATTTTCATTCATTTTTTTTTTTTTGCTAAATCAGACATATGTACACTCTTTAAAACTTCAATTTATACCTCCTTGCATATCATACAAATTCTTCCCCCAAAATATTCAAATGGCAATTTATTTTACAAAAACACATTATATAGATCTTCAATTTACTAATATTGGAATTATAACAATCTTATATCTAATATCCAAAAATTTAATATCTAAAATAATAGAAACTCAATCATTATTATTATTATCGTTTTACCTCAGTTGCTCTCCTTCAACTCGGTAACTTTATCTCAAATTGCAAAACTCAATTTGCAAAGTACAAATAAAGTCAAAATTTAGTGCAACTAATCCTTTTAAAAGAAATAGCCGACAAATTCCTCAACAAGGTTGGTAATTGAAAACGAGGTTTTCTCAAAATCTTTACATGTTCAACACGTCACTATCATTTATCCAAATTATAAACACCTTCCACTTTCCTATTCATGCAAACTCCACTTACTTTTACAATTCCCAAACATTATAATATTGCATAAGGCCAATAAATGTTAAACAAGAAGATACCATCAATCTTGAAGAAAGGGGTGTCAAAGGAAGATGGCGGGAAAATAATTGAGAAGTTGAAAGCTTTTGGGACAAAAGTTGTTATGGAATGAATGAATGATTGGCTCCCCTTGAAATTTTTTGAATCAAGTTATTGTTTTCTTAGAAACTTGTTAAATCTTCTTTAGGTTCAAGGTAAGGGTACTATCTCACTCTATTGATTTCTTTTAAATTTTAATGTTAATTCTCTTCTACGCTTACCTCCATAGAAGCAAATATGTTTTTGAAGATTATCTTTTGCTTTATATAATTTTTTGTTCTCTTTTATGTTAAAATAATCCAATATGCATGTATTGTTGGAAAATCAAAAATATAAACAAAATAGAAAATAAATAAATAATTAAAAAAAAAAACTTTTCTTGATTCTCGTACAAGGATCCTTTTGTTATACATGGTTTATGATAAATAAAAATTAATAGTATAAGATTATATGATATATCTTCCACTAATTAAATCTTTCATAATTTTAGTTCTTTCTCAAAATTTATACAAACCCATAACTTCTAACTTAGTTTTCACATTGATTGCGCCCGAATTAGATTCATTTTTTATATAGAAATTTAGATCTTTGAATCCTCTTTCTATTGTCATTAAAATCGTATCAATTTAATTTTTGAGTCAAAAGTTATGACTAAAATACGAAAATTGTACAAATATCGTTTTCTTAAATAAACCACCCAAATTTGTGATTTCAAATGGTATCCACAAAAAATAAAAAATTAAAAAAATTGAATTTCACTAAATTCAAGGTTATGTAAGTGTTTTTTTTTTATAGTACTAACTTAAGAAAAAAGACTTGAATTGGGATTTATGTATTTTGTCTACAAAGATTAGTTTTTTCAAATTTTAATTTTTAAAAAACTAATTCATATGTTTTGCCGAAAGAAAAGAAGTATTTATAGTTTTTAGTTATTTACTTCTAATCATATTAGAAGTATTTAAATAAATATAGAATTTAATCTTATATAATAGGATTGCTATCTTACTTTAATTAATTAATTAATTATCTTTTTAATTAATTAAATTAATTAAATAAAATTTATTATTATGATAAATCTAAAAATATAATAAAAACAAGCAATTTGCTTAATTATATTTCAACCCTAAAATTTTAAAAATTACAAAATAATAGCTGTACTTTTAAAATTTATAAAATAGCATTAACATTTTAAAATTTATTAATGGGCTCAGAAGTTTCAAAATTCTATTTTTTTTATCTATAATTTTTGACATTATGAATTTATTCCAAAAATTTAAGAACTTAATTCTAGATAATTTATCCTTAATTCCTCAATAATTTATAGTATGTGACTAATTAGATTCTTTCTTATATTGACAATGGAGATAGTTATAAACTTTTTAAGTTTATATAAATTAATTTAATTCATTTATTCTTAATTAACTCTTTAATTATAAACTAATTTCTATAAATTAAGTGCAGAATCTAGCAATGCATCACAATTCCTAATTGAAAAAGAATATTAATTTAACTAAAACTTATTTTATACATGATTATTATATGATTCGATCCTTTTACCTCATATATATACTACCTATGATTGTAGAGTATGAAAAATGTCTACTTTATTAAATTATGGTTATAGAAATTTTTTTAACTTAAGTTGAAAATATTATTTTAGAGTTTCTAAACTCTTTTTAGAACTCATCATTAGCATGGATTTAGGATATTTACTATATCCTAAAACACTTATGTCAAAATAGCACCATTTAGGATATCGACTATATGTTATCTAAAACGGCAAATTATTTATTGATATTATCCTATGTACAATCTTGCTATGGATGATGGAGGTGTAATGTCAAAGCATGTATGATCCACATACAAGGTACCATGAAACCCTCAAGATTAAGGTTCATTCATATCATTGTAATTTAGAAAAATCTCATAGACATATGGATAGTACTCCATATGGGTTCTCAAGTAGGTAAGTTTGATACACTTATTCTTTAACAAGCATTCATATGTCATATTAAGTGAACACCTTCACTAGTAATTTATGAGATCAACTATCTTCTTACTCTAAGGAAACAAACATAATATATATCAATCTAAGTTAGATTTATCAATGTTCAAATGTTGATAATCCTACAATCAAGAATATTTAAGAATGATGGAATCTCATAAATTTAAGTTAATTCATTTAATTGTCATTCTAAGGACTTTATAATATAAGTAGTCAATATTTATAATAGATAAAATTATAAATAAAATGTTAATTTTATTGATAATATATAATAACATATTTGTCCCTATTGAATCTAGAGCATATAACCAACATGTATAATAGTTAGAATGTATTTGTGGCACACTCTTTTCTGCCACCAACATTACCTCCTACAACTTACTTATGAGGTCATGGGATCTGTTTTGCTGCTGGTTAAGAATTTTTCTTTATGATTCTTAACAATTAACCATCTCACTAATTACTTACATTATTGTTTAGGAGAAAAATGAACCTATTACTTGCAATCACATTGTCAAGAACTTAAAGTATTGTGGTAAAGTTATAAAGGAAAGGAGGAGTTCATTGTAGAAAGTTACTGTTGCTAAAAAGAAAAAAAATAGAGTGCTATATAAACTCTCTGTAACACCCTTCTATTTAAAATCAACCACATAAAATATAATTTGAATTTTTTTTTTTAAACATAAAGATATATATATATATATATATATCCACACATAACTATTAATTAGAATATAATTTATTTTAAATAAAATATTCGATAATATTGATAGAGTGCGTACCAAAAATTATGCATTTATATAATGGATAATCCAACGGTACACCGATGTGGTACACCCTTACACACACATACACACTTATATCTAATTACGCAGTCACATACTACCTAAGTATGCTACTAATTATACTTATACCATTATTTTCATCCAATGCACATATTGAGTACTATCCTTAGTACTGATGTATGTACACACAACCATCTTTAGGATATAGTATGCCACTTGGTAGTACGTACCCTATCTAAAAATAATAATCATATATATATATATATATACATACAAAAGCTGGATATGTATAATATCCTGGTTACACACATAATCCATAGTATGTAACCCAAAAATACAAGTTTACTGTACCAACATATATATACATATACATATAGATACATATGCATAATTATACATTAACACCAAAAATACCCCCATCATCAAGATACTAGCCCTGTTAACGCCTCGAAGAGTTCGCATCCATATCTCGCTACGTCACATTACCTGTAAAAATCACAATCCACAAAGGGTGAGCGAAACAGCTTAATAAAGAATTTGTTTCCCTACCATATATACTATATGATACTGATGACGTAGAGGTTATTAAACTTATATCACCTTAACATAATCTAACGAGATAAATACACTCCGACCATATATTCTGTATCACTATCCACATAATACTCATAGTTATTATATAGAATGTAAATAAATCTACATGCATTTCGAAATCAAAAACACATGACATTTTTAACAAATTATCGACAAATATATGACCGGTCGTGCTAACACAGTTATGGATCGTGGCCACAAAGTAAATTCGCCCAACCCTCATCCATTCACACCACTTGTCTATCGGGCTGAGCATATATTTTATATATGATCGATCATATAATCTGGCTATAACCAAGCCAGCGAGTGTGAAGGGTATCTGAATATTCGGATCCATAACTAATGTAGTCACACAAATAATACCACATGGCCTAAAACCATGCATTCATTTTTTTGAAAACTATTGTACACTCAAACCATGCACAATAAATACCACATATGCGCACCTATACACACAGAAATGATAAATAACGTTCACATCTCGATTTTATGCGCATATGAAATTTGTTCACATAATGAATGTAACGCGTTTAATCGGGCGGATTAAAAGATTTTGCTTGATTTTGTCCAAAAAAATTGAAAGAGAAAGAGAAAAGCACCTCACTGCAAGGAAGAAGAAAAAGTGACTTTTGTTTCAATTTTGAAAAGTCAACCATACTTATCCAAATCCATATTTTTGAAAATTATACTATTGCCCAAAAATATTTCAAAACTTGCATTTAGCTCCCAAGAAAATTATGAGACTATCCATTTTTATATTCTTTCACTTTAGTCCATCAATTTTAATCACCACTTTTTCTTCTAATTCCTTATGAAAAGACCATTTTACCCCTAATAAAGAAAATTGGTCACTTTGGTCCTTTTTCATCCTTTATAGAGAAATTCACATTCTAATTCAATTCCACTTTTTCTATATCTTATTTACAACATTTACAAGAGTTCTGAGTGATCAAAATCTGGCAGAGTCCTTCCGACCCTTGACGTAATGACCATTTTGCCCTTTTTAGCAAAATTATCCCTTTTTGTCCAAAATAGAAGTTTTGGCATTCTTATGCTTATAAAATCTATTTTTCCTTCTAACACACTCTATCATACTAATTTATATTCTTGACATCTAGCTTGATCAATCAAAATTTTATCGAATGACGATTTTACCCTTTTTATTTTTGACTTCCCAAAAATATACCAACTGCGTCTCGGATTGAAATTAAATATACCAACATAATATTTATGAAATTCTAAGACTTTTTATGCGATCAAAACTCACTTTGGCCTCAATTTTGAGTGAAAAGACTATTTTGCCCTTACCCGATAAAATAACTTATTTAATCAATTTTCACTCGGTCTCCTTCCAATAATTTTATAATACATTTCCAAAAACAAGAGATAATAAAAAAATTAGGGTTTATTTATATCTGAGTGTCACATTTTCTCCCCCCTTATAAGGAATTTCGTCCTCAAAATTAAGCAAACAACTCAGGGTATCGCTCTTGCATCTGCTGCTCCACTTCCCAAGTTGCCTCTTCTACTTGATGATTTCTCCATAAAACCTTAACCAGTGGAATTTGCTTATTTCGGAGCTCTTTGATCCTTCTATCCAGAATCTGAACTGGTCGCTCCTCATAAATCAAGCTCTCTTCCAATTCCACTGTATCAGGTGCCAATACATGTGAAGGGTCACTAATGTATTTATGGAGTAAAAAAACGTGAAATACATTATGAATTCTATCCATGCTAGGTGGAAGAGCCAGCCTGTATGCCACCTTGCCCACTCGATCTAATATTTCAAAAGGCCCAATATACCTAGGAGCAAGTTTTCCTTTCGTTCCAAACCTCATTACATGCTTGTAAGGGGCAATCTTCACAAATAGTTTGTCCCCTACTTGAAACTTCACATCCTTTCTCTTTAGATCAGCATAACTCTTTTGTCTATCTTGAGCCTGCTTTAGTTTCTCTCGGATCATCCGAACATCTTCAATCATCTTTAGAGTCATCACCGATCCAAGGGCTTTACTCAGATCCTTCCTCTCACCTATCTCATCCCAATATAACGGAGATCGACATCGTCTACCGTACAATGCCTCATATGGAGCCATTTGAATAGTCGACTGGTAACTATTATTATATGCAAACTCTATTAGAGGCAACAACTCATTCCACGATGTCTGATACTCCATACAGCATGCTCGAAGCATATCTTCCAATATCTGATTAATCCACTCCGTTTGACCGTCTATTTGAGGATGATACGCTGTACTAAATGCTAGTCGAGTACCTAATGCTCTTTGTAAACTACCCCAAAAAGCTGATACAAACTTAATATCTCTATCGGATACTATTATTTTGGGTATACCATGTAGTTTCACTATCTCTCGTACATACAACTGAGCCAATTGCTCAGTAGTCGTACTACTTCTTACTGGAATAAAAGTGAGCTGTTTTTGTCAATCTATCTATTACTCCCCAAATAGCATCATATCCTCTTTGCACTCTCGGTAGTCCAACTATAAAATCCATAGAAATGTCCTCTCATTTCCACTCAGGGATACTAAGTGGATGTAGTAACCCAGAGGGTCTTTGATGCTCAGCTTTAACTTGCTGACATATCAGACACCGTGCAACAAATTCTCCAACATCTCTTTTCATCCCATGCCACCAAAAACCTTTCTTCAGATCATGGTACATCTTTACACTACCAGGGTGCGCAGTGTAAAGTGTATCATGTGCCTCACTCAAAATCTGTCTTCTTAATTCCGAGTCTGTTGGCACACATATACGGCCTCTAAATCGGAGAATATTCTTGACCATCTAAAAATCGGTCTCTCGACCCTCTTTAACCTGCTGTATCATCTCCTGGCACCAGAGATCACTCGACTGTCTTTCTTGAATTTTCTCAAGTATGGTGGGTCGAATACTCAATCCTGCCAATCTCCCTACCACAATCTCAAAACTATCATCCATAACTTCCTGAAGTGATCCCATCTGAACACTAGAATGAGTTATGGAGACCTTCCTACTCAAAGCATCTGCCACTACATTAGCCTTCCTAGGGTGGTATTTAATATCACAGTCGTAGTCTTTTACCAATTCTAACCACCTACGCTGTCGCATATTTAGGTCCTTTTGCGTGAAAAAGTACTTCAAGCTCTTATGATCTATATATACATTACACTTGACCCCATATAGATAATGTCGCCAAATCTTTAGTGCAAAAACCACAGCTGCTAACTCCAAATCATGCGTAGGGTAGCGTGTCTCATAGTCTTTCAACTGTCGTGAGGCATATGCTATCACTCTTCCCTGCTGCATCAACACAGCGCCTAAACCATGATAAGAAGCATCACAATACAAATCATACTCTACTCCCTCCTCTGGTAAAACAAGGATGGGAGCAGTTGTCAACCGCTTCTTTAGGTCCGGGAAACTTTCCTCACAAGTATCAGTCCACTGAAACACTACCTCTTGTCTTGTCAACTCCGTAAGTGGTCGGGTAATCCTTGCAAATTCTTGTACAAATCTCCTATAATACCCGGCTAAACCTAGAAAGCTCCGCACCTCCTTGGTAGTTTTCGGTCTACGCCACTCAAGTATTGCCTCTATCTTACTAGGGTCCACTGCAATACCTTCACGGGACACCACATGACCTAAAAATACCACCTGATCTAACCAAAACTCACACTTCGATAGTTTGGCATACAGCTGCTTCTCTCGCAACCGTTGTAGCATAAACCTGAGATGTTGCTCATGCTCTTCCCGAGATGGGGAATACACCAAAATATCGTCAATGAATACCACTAAGAATCTATCCAAGCAATCGTGAAATACTCGATTCATCAAATCCATAAAAACTGCTGGGGCATTAATCACTCCAAACGGCATCACAACAAACTCATAATGCCCATATCGTGTTCTAAAAGCAGTCTTGGGTATATCATTCTCTGCTACTCTTACTTGATGGTATCCTGATCTCAAATCAATTTTTCAAAACACTACAGCTCCTCTCAGCTGATCAAAAAGATCGTCGATACGTAGTAGCGGATACCTGTTCTTCACAGTCATCTTATTCAGCTTCCGGTAATTAATACACATCCGCAAGGACCCATCCTTCTTTTTAACAAACAGAATGGGCGCTCCCCAAGGAGAATGGCTCGGCCTAATGAATCCTTTATCCAGCAGCTCTTGAAGTTGTTTCTTCAATTCTTGCAACTCCGCTGGCGCCATACGGTATGGGGCCTTCAAAATCGGTGCTGCCCCTAGCTCTAACTCAATACTAAACTCCAATTCTCTTTTTGAAGCCAAGCCAGGTAGCTCTTCGGGGAATACATCAGAAAACTCGCGTACTATGGGAATATCCGCTATCCCTAGGCTCAATATTGCATTATCGCGCACTACATGAGCTAAGTACCCCATACATTCTTTCCTTAACATACGCCTAGCTTGCATGCTACTAATCATCATGCTAAGCTGTCGGCCTCCGCCGAAACTGAATTTATCCCCATTTTCTAACTGAAATCGGGCTCATTTCTTTCTACAATCAATCTCCACGTTATATCTTACCAGGAAATTCATGCCTAAGATAATGTCAAAATCAGGCATATGCAACACAATCATGTTTACATCTAGCTCTCTACCCTGGATAACAATATGCTCATTTGGTAGAATCATTTCAATCTCTACCCATTCCCCGTCGGGCATTTCTACTCTAATAGGATACAATGGCTTAATAGGTTTTAAACTCATTCTCTCAATTATAGCAAATGCGATAAATGAATGAGTAGCCCTGGAATCTATCAAAGCATACAGAAGAGTAGAATGAAATAAGAGCTGACCAGTTACTGTTGATGGACTAGCCTCAGCCTGACTTTGGGCTATAGTGAATACTCGTGCCTGAGATCCACCTACATTCTGCAAGGATGGGGCTGAAGGGGATACTACGGTCTGACTTATCTGAACCCGACAGTCCCTCTTAATATGGCCCGACTTTCCACACCTGTAACATATTACCTGCCAGCCCCCATACTGGCACTCGCCTACATGAAATCTGCCACACCTCTGGCATTGCGAAAAACCCTCTTGTGATGGACTAGCTGTCCTCTGTTTCTTATCTCGTTCCGATTTTTGACTACCTCGGGGTGGGAATCTCTTCCTACTTTGGAAACTTTGTCTTGAGGATCCGCCTCTCTATGGTATATTGGTCTGAGATGGTCTAGCCGGCATTGTAGCTGTTGTCTGCGGTACTATTTGTAGCACTCTATTCGCATAAACCTTCATTCTCAAAGCTCTATCCAAGGCCTCACCATAAGTCTGTGGAGGTTGTGGACTAGTCATCACATATACAGCTATATCTGATCTCAATCCTTGAAGAAATCTATCTCGCCGCATCACTTGAGTGCTCACCATCCCTGACGCAAAGCTCGCCAAAGCATTAAACAGGGTAGAATATTCTTTAACTGACATGGCACCCTGCTGCAACATAATAAACTCTTGCACCTTCGCAGCTACCACATCTTCAGTCTTATATTGTGAGTGGAAGATACTTCTGAATTCTACCCACGAAAGTAGTGTAATATCCTGGGTCTCCTTGACTAGGTCCCACCAAATCCTGGCATCACCCTTAAAAAGATAACTAGCATACTGGACCTTCTCCCGGTCGGTCATTAGAAATAAATCCATAGCTGTCTCCACCGACCTAATCCACTCTTCTGCAACTACAGGGTCTGCAGTACCTTTGAACTCCCGAGGAGAATGTTGGCTGGGTAAACTATAGATCGATCCCAAACTAGTCGGAGCAGTACTAGTCACATGAACAACTGCCTCTGCTCTTACATTCTCTCTACCCGTACCCGGGGCAACAACCGGTATATCCCCAGCCACAGGTCTATCTGAACTTCCAGAGGTACGCCTATCAAGCGCCTCCCTCACTGCTCGATCAATCATACCCTGTAATAAAGCCTCATTAACCGGTACACTAGTTACTTCCGGCAGGGTAGATGTCTCACCAATCTCTTGAGGGACTCTTTGCCCTCGACCAACACTCGGAGTCACCCCTGCATCATGGGCCCATCCTCGACCTCGTCCTCGTCCTCGTCCTCGGTAACGCCCAGAACGAGTACCTCGCATCTTCACACAATAAATAGAGCTGTTGCTAATTGCTCACTCAATTATATACTTATACAGGTAATAAAACAATAAAATCCTTACTGCCATCGGGTTTATATGCGACTTCGAGGCGACAGGGCATCTTAATACATATGCATGTATAATAATAATATAACATAACCCACTAAATCCAAGGTCATGCTCTGATACCACCAATGTAACACCCCTCTATTTAAAATCAACTACATAAGATATAATCTGAATTTTTTTTTTTAAAAAACATAAGGATATATATATATATGCGCGAAAGTTGGATAAGTATAATATCCTGGTTACACACATAATCTATAGTATGTAACCCAAAAATACAAGTTTACTGTACCAACGTGTGTATATATATATATATACATATACAAATAGATACATATGCATAATTATGCATTAACACCAAAAAAATACCCCCATCATCAAAATACTAGCCCTGTTAACGCCTCGAAGAGTTCGCATCCATATCCCGCGGCGTCACATTACCTGTAAAAACCACAATCCACAAAGGGTGAGTGAAACAGCTCAGTAAGGAAACATAATATTTTAGTACAGAATTTGTTTCCCTACCATATATACTATATGATACTGATGACGTGGAGGTTATTAAACTCATATCGCCTTAACATAATCTAACGAGATAAATACACTCCGACCCTATACTCTGTATCACTATCCACATAATACTTATAGTTATTATATAGAATGTAAATAAATCTACATGTATTTCGAAATCAAAAACACATGACATTTTTAACAAATTATCGACAAATATATGACCGGTCGTGCTAACACAGTTATGGATCGTGGCCACAAAGTAAATTCGCCCAACCCTCATCCATTCACACCACTCGTCTATCGGGCTGAGCATATATTTTATATATGATCGATCATATAATCTGGCTATAACCAAGCCAGCGAGTGTGAAGGATATCTGAACATTCGGATCCATAACTAATGTAGTCACACAAATAATACCACATGGCCTAAAACCATGCATTCATTTTTTTGAAAACTATTGTACACTCAAACTATGCACAATAAATACCACATATGCGCACCTATACACACAGAAATGATAAATAACGTTCACATCTCGATTTTATGCGCATATGAAATTCGTTCACATAATGAATGTATAATGCACTTGCGGATAGTGACACCTAACCAACAATTCATAACACTTCCATAATCACATACACTCGCAAATACCCAGTCTACCAAATTCACTGGAATTTATTCATCACAATTATAATTTCTACTATCACGATAAATATATCGTATACTATCCAATATTAATGGATAACCACATCAATGCATTATTTATTAATAAAGAAAATTTACATAATAATTATAATTACTATAATTATTATGACAACCAACGTGCAACGTCCTGAATATTACAATCTATTCTAAATTCTATTAACCACGCTCCAATTACATGGCCATAATAATAATTCATTTATACATTCCAACAACCATATAAAGTATTATACATACATAACACATCAAAATATTTCTAAATCTCCACAATAGTAACCAAAGTTACCATTTTACCCTTTCTTCAAATTTTTTCTCATTTTGTCCACCCAAATCAATTCCTACTAATTTCATTTGCTCCCTAACATACCTATACACATTCAAACATACCATAACATGTTAAAATATATCATTTAGAGGCTCGATAAACAATACTCTGAATTTACCATTTTGCCCCTCTTTCAATTTTCTTCCATTTTACACATTATTCTATATTCAATTTCGTCTAAACACCATCCATAAATCCATTCCTACACAAATCAACCACCAATCACAAATTTCATAAAAGAAAATTACATTTCCTTACCTTTAAAATATGCTAATTGTTTGATTAAACCTCCCAATACCAAAAAATCACCTAAATCACCATTAAAAACCATAAACCACTTTTAAAAATCACTTTTCAACAAATCCATAAATTGAAACTTAGTGAAATCAAGAACTTTTACCGTCAGATTAAAACTCTCGACGCGTAGAACAATTTTTCCTTCTGCGGTAACGCGTTTAATCGGGCGGAATAAAAGATTTTGCTTGATTTTGTCCAAAAAAATTGAAAGAGAAAGGGAGAAGCACCTCACAGCAAGGAAGAAGAAAAAGTGATTTTTGTTTCAATTTTGAAAAGTCAACCATACTTATCCAAATCCATATTTTTGAAAATTATATTATTGCCCAAAAATATTTCAAAACTTGCATTTAGCTCCCAAGAAAATTATGAGACTACCCAAACCATTTTTATATTCTTTCACTTTAGTCCATCAATTTTAATTACCACTTTTTCTTCTAATTCCTTATGAAAAGACCATTTTACCCCTAATAAAAAAAATTGGTCACTTTGGTCCTTTTTCATCATTTATAGAGAAATTCACATCCTAATTCAATTCCACTTTTTCTATATCTTATTTATAACATTTACAAGAGTTTTGGGTGATCAAAATCTGGCAAAGTCCTTCCCACCCTTGACGTAATGACCATTTTGCCCTTTTTAGCAAAATTGTCCATTTTTGTCCAAAATAGAAGTTTTGGCATTCTTATGCTTATAAAATCTATTTTTCCTTCTAACACACTCTATCATACTAATTTATATTCTTGACATCTAGCTTGATCAATCAAAACTTTATCGAATGACGATTTTACCCTTTTTATTTCCGACTTCCCAAAAATATACCAACCGCGTCTCGGATTGAAATTAAATATACCAACATAATATTTATGAAATTCTAAGACTTTTTATGCGATCAAAACTCACTTTGGCCTCAATTTTGAGTAAAAAGACTATTTTGCCATTACCCGACAAAATAACTTATTTAATCGATTTTCACTCGGTCTCCTTCCAATAACTTTATAAAACATTTCCAAAGACAAGAGATAATAAAAAAATTTGGGTTTATTTATATCTGAGTGTCACAAATTCACATCCTAATTCAATTCCACTTTTCCTATCTCTGAGTTACAACATTTACAAGAGTTTTGGGTGTTCAAAATCTGGCAGAGTCCTTCCGACCCTTGACATAATAATCATTTTGCCATTTTTAGTAAAATTATCACTTTTTGTCTAAAATAAAAATTTTGGCATTCTTATGGTTATAAAATTTATCTTTCTTTCTAATACACTCTATCATACTAATTTATATCTTTGACATCTAGCTTGGTCAAACAAAATTTTATTAAATAACGATTTTACCTTTTTTGCTTTCGACTTTCCAAAAATATACCAATCGCGTCTCGAATTGAAATTAAACATACCAATATGATATTTATGAAATTCTAAAACTTTTTATGTGATCAAAACTCACTTTGGCCTCAATTTTGTGTAAAAAAACTATTTTGCCCCTACCCGACAAAATAACTTATTTAATCGATTTTTTACTTGATCTTCTTCCTATAAGTCCATAAATATTTTTAAGGACAAAAGATAATAAAAATTAGGGTTTTCTTATATCTGAGTATCATACTCTCATTATTTTGTAAGGTAATAGCTTTCTCTTCCAACGGAAGAGCAATTAAAATAACTCCTCAAATCTTTAACTTAGTGATATACTTTTGTTTTTTGTGATCTTCCTTATTTTTTGTTTCCTTTTCTCAATTTCTTAGTTATCCCTATCTCCCTATTGCAAATTTTATTTTCAATTATAAGCCAATAGTTATTTTCTTAGCTGTTGATGGAAATCAATAGCATTCTCATTTGACATATTAATTATTAATGTGAAGGAAGATATTGCCTTTATTCTTTTAAGAATTATTTTTATTCAATCAAGAACATTGCCAAAATAGATTGCATATCTAGTATAAAGGTTGGTAAAAACAAATCATATTGATGTATATTCATATATTTATAACATATGTGGTTAATTTTCATAGTGATGTCTCAGTTATCTCCTAAGTCTAATATGCACATCAAAAATGGATGCAATGTATCATTTTATTGATAAGGAATATAATCTTTAACATGTGGGGCATCTATTATTCCTTTTTTTTATATTTCTCTTTAAAGATGATTGCATCATCTTAACGAAAGTAATATAGTAAGGCCAGATTATGTTGTGTATTTATTTTCGTATAATTCCTTGATACTTTAAAAGAATCATTCCTAAAACATGGTTACAGTTCTCTTCCATTTTGTTTCCTATTCTTTTTTTAACATATTCTTGGCTTGCCTATAAATCCCTTTTCATTAAAAAGATTAAAGGTGGTAGTATTGTGGAATCATATGTTGTATATACATTTGATATTTTATTAGCTAAGATTAGCTAAATTGTATAAAAGTTTGTCTACAAATGGTAAGGTACTAGGTTTGAGACGGATACTTCTAAACTTGCATTTACCTTTACTAAAAGAATTCAATATCAAACTTGCACCAAGTTTGTAACGGATTTAACATTTCATTATAAAATGGTTAAACAAATATTTAATATTTATCAAACTTGCGTGATATTCACGAGTTTCTAATGAATTTTTTAATATTTCTAACTATACTTGTATTATCACTAAATATTAAATTTAATCTTATAAATTATCTAATCAAAATTATAAATTTTTAGTATTAATTTAAAATAAAATATTTTACTCACATAAAATATTAATTATATTTAATATAAAATAAAATTCATTACAACCACTCAAAAGAAAATACACAATTATTTTACAAATTCATATATAAAATATCAAAATCTAAAATAAAAGTTTATAAATGCATAAGTTCAAAATAATAGTTATGAAATTCATATTTTTATTTTACTCAATTAGAGTTAGTACTCATCCAACATGATTTCTACAACAATGAATAATAATATATAAATTAAGGAAGAATAAGACTTTATAAATAATAAAAATAATTAATTTACCTCATTGATAACATCTTTATTATCCAAATATGTGTAATTTTTAATCTTTATTATAGAATTTGAAACTAATCATTAAAAAAATTAATTAGTTACCAGTAAAATTATTATAAAGAAATAAAAAAAATTAAATATCCATGAATATTCATTGGGATTTCTGCTTGCAAATTAATTATTTACTAGTAAAATTATTATAAAGAAATAAAAATGATAATCGTCCCAAATCTGTTACAACTTTTAATTTTTTTTTTTTTCCAAACCCATCCCAAACCTGTTTAGAGGCATATCAAACCCGTCCCATAAAAGTTGGGTATTTACGGATAAAATTGGCATCCTTAAGTTTGGCTTTTGCTTGTTATTTACAAGGCTACATCATAAAGAATTGTTTAACTTGATGTATTAATCTTCTAGCTGCTGTAGTTTTACTAAATTGCATTAATTGATTTTTTTGTATCATATTTCAAGTTATTTGCTTTAAATTTTGTATTAAAATTATAATTTTCTATAAAATATCCTAAATTTTACATCTCCAAAAAAATGAATGTAATTGTAGCTAAGTCTTGATTAAGTAATTATCTACATTATATAATATCCATCCGCTGTAATACATACACTTATTGGTATCTGCCCTAAATCTAATAGTATTTTAAATGTTTAGCATATTTGTATTATGACATTTTAATTTTTATCTATTATTTAATTATTTCATTATTACATATCTATGTATTTAATAAACATAAAATACTCTTAGAATAGTAAGTTTAATTAATTGGATACTATTTTTAAATGTCTCTAGCCAAGCGTTATTGTGAATATGGTAATAATAATGCATAAAAATTAGTATGTATAGTGATTGATAACAATATGTGTATATTATGATATGAGATATCAAGTCAACATATGGGTATAAGTTAGTAAACTAATATACTGAATTGACCCATCATGAGAACATTACATAAATTATTATATAAGTATCATAAGCGATTCTAATAGTGACAGCGGTATATGTGATTCTTGAACTTGAGATTACTATAGTTCCTAATATAAATAATAATATATTTTAATATTTTTAAATATCATTTGTAATAAAATAGATTATAAAAAAAATAACCAAATATATCATAACTAGGATAGATCGATGTGCGTGATGAAGATAGGATTTATCCTTACTATATAATGGAAGTGATGTCTTAGACCCTTTGATTGAGGGAGATTTTAAGAAATGCATGGTTATACTCAAATAAGTCAATATGTGATATTGATTTTATTTGATAGAATAAGTTTATTTAAAATATTAAAAAATCTATAAAATTAAACTATACAAAAATGGCACATTCCATATTTCATGTTTAATTAAGATATTTAGAATAAAAGTATTGAATTACACAGTAATATTGATCACGAATAGAGTAATATCAAATTATTGATATTCTCATTACTTTGGTAGTCATGATATATTACTAGACACTATTCATTACTTGTAACACTAAAATTAAATTTAATGTCACTGTTAATGTAACAAGAACCTATTGGATCGTACATTAGAATCGAGAAATAATATATATATATATAAAATCCTAAATAGGTTTAGGATTAGTTAAGCTATTTAGATATTAATTTTGATTAAACCCATTATGTAAAGATTGGACTAAATTTATTAGTATCTACTTTACTAAGTAAATTGGGTTATATAAGAAAATCCAAACAAATAGTTTAAGTTAAAATTGAAAATATAAAATAGTATTATATAAATATGTGATATTTACATTTTTAAATGTGTATTTAGAGTTTATTTTTATGTCCTTACTCTTAAAAAGAGAAGAACTCATAAAACATCATGCACTCAAATCATAGGAGTTAGCACTCCGATTAGATTCTCGATCGTGTGGATACCATAGAGATACAGAAGTAATTAATCTGTATTCATGGTTTGACAAAAATCATCTAATTAAGGTATGTACATATTTATGGCATTGAATTATATATACATGGATAAGACTAGGGTTTGCTGCATGGATCTTGGAAAGCAAACCATTTATTTTGTGTAATTCTGTTGGGTGTATGTACTGGTTTGCTTACAGTGGTATCAAAACCAATTTGTAGAATAAACCTAGACGTTATTCTTTGTATAGGAACCCACATATATGTGTTTTGGCATGTGATTGCAATTGAATATGATTCTAGTCATTTTCTTTGTATATAAATTCGCATATATGTACTTTCGTATGTGATTGTGATTGAATATGATTCTAGTCATTTTCTTTTTACGTGAATCCACATATATGTGTTTTAGTATGTGATTGCAATTGAATTTGATTCTAGTCATTTTCTTTGTATATAAATTCGCATATATGTGCTTTCGTATGTAATTGCGATTGAATATGATTCTAGACATTATTCTTTGTAGATGACTATGTATACATGTGCTTTAATATGTGATTGCAATTGAATATAATTCTAGTCATTTTCTTTATATATGAATCCACATATATGTGCTTTGGTATGTGATTTGATTTGAGTTGTTGATTTAATATGAATAAACAAATAAGGGTATTTAATATGGTTAAACACTTTCTGATCGCATTGTTTTGGAGAGTCCAAAACATGAATTTTGGCGAATGCTCGCTGATTGGCCAATGAGACCGTCGATACATTAGCATAAGGTTATATTTAAAACCCTAGTTTAATTTTAAGTTATTAATATAACATAATTTTATGTTTATAAATGTATGTTTTATTGAGCATGGTGTATATTATGGCCCAAAAGACCAATGTTGATTAGATTGATGAAGCTGCAATCAATTACACTTGATGAAGTTGTATTTACCTTAGAATTGGAAACATCAATGTGAAATGCTTATAAATTTGTCGTGTTTATTTTCTAAATATATGTATGAGATACATGTATAGGGAGATACTTTTGATATATATATGAGATGCATGATATAGGAATACATGTTTAATATATGTAAAAGATGCATGATATAAGAAGATATATTTGATATATGTATGAGATGATATATGTATGAGATGCATGATATAGAAAAATTACTTAAATAAATGTATGAGATGCATGATAAATAATGAAATGACGCGATTGTTTCTAAAATCAAAATCCCTCATAACTTAAATATTAAGTCAAGCCTTCCAATAAATAACACTCGTCAAAGTCTCGATTGCATATATGTGTGCTTGCCAAAGCAAACTACCATACCAATCTTGATGAGACACAATGGGATAATAGAATATCCAAATTGCTATCATTGGGTTAGACTTGACTAGGTCATTTTAATAGAATTGAAAACCTAGAGAAAATCAATTGAGTATACTCTATTAGATGGACTAGAATAACTATTGTTCACCTAATATTCAAGAATTGCATACGATGCAATTGACAAATATTGTCTATCTAAATAGCCAAATTTTAGATCATTAGCCAAAATTAACTCAAGATAAGGTGAAATATGGATCTTGGCCCACTAGAAAATTCTAGTATAAAATTTTTCAAATTAATAGTGAAGGTTATTAATTTGAAAGAAAATAATGGGAGTATCATTTAATTAAAATTTGATTAAATATATTATTGCAGATAGTTATTTTGTATATTATGTTCTAAATTATTATTATGGCATCAAATAACACAAACACATTGTCCTTGCAATTAGTCCTTGAGAACGACAAATTGAATAGGACAAATTTCTTTGATTGATATAGGAACTTGAGGGTAATCCTCAAGCAAGAAAAAAAAGTTTATGTCCTAAAGCAAATTATACTTAAACCACCTACTACTAATGCCGCACGGACTAAGAAGGATGCTTATAAAAATCATCAAAATGACGCATTAAACATCAATTACCTCATGTTAACTACGATGATTCCAGATCTTCAAAAACAATACAAGAAAATGTAGGTGTTTGATGTGATCAAGCACCTCAAGAAACTTTATTAAGGGAAAGCATGCCAAAAGAGGTATAATGTCTTCAAAATTTTGTTTCAATGCAAAATGTCAAAATGAACCCTAGTTAGTGCTCATGTACTCAAGATAATTGGGTATATCGAGAACTTAGAAAGATTGAATTTTCCTTTAGGCCAAGGATTGGCCACTGATGCTATTTTGCAATTATTGCCAAATAGCTATAGTCAATTCATCATGAATTACAAGATGAATGAAATTGATAAGACTCTTTTTGAATTGCTAGGCATGTTATGAACAATTGAAGCAAACATAAAGTCCAAGTCCGCCTTGATGGTATAAAAGGGCAATGAAAATTTTAAGGCAAAGGGTAAGAATAAAAAGGACAATAAGAAAAAATATAAGTTCAAGCTCAATGCATCTACACCAAAATCGAAAAGTAAAATACTTGAGGAAGGGATATGCTTCCATTGTGGTAAGACTAGATATTGGAAAAGAAATTACTAAATTTACTTAAAGGATCTAAAGAAGAAGAAAAGTGAGACTTTTACTTCAGGTATGTTTGTTATAAAAATTAATTTGTCTACTTCTACATCATGGGTATTAGATACTGGATGTGGTCCTCATAATTATCTTAATGTACAAAATCTTAAAAGAAGTAGAACATTAGTAAAGGGAAAAGTAAACTTATGTATAAGAAATGGAATAAGAGTTGGTGCATTAACTGTAGGAATATATATTTTATCTATTTCCACTTGGCTTGTTTTAGAATTAGAAAATTGTTATTATGTGCCTTCATTAACTAGAAATATTATTTTAATTTCTTGTTTGGACAAGATTGGTTATTTATTTATAATAAAAGACAAATGTTGTTCCATTTATTTAAATAAAATATTTTATAATTGTGCACATTCGATTAATGGACTCTATATTCTAAATATTGATATACCCATTTATAACATAAATATTAAAAGAATTAAATCAAATAATTAAATCATATTTATCTCTAGCATTGTCACTTAAACCATATAAATAAGACTCTTATTTCCAAGCTCTATAAAGATGGATTCTTTAACTCATTTGATTTTGAATCTTATGAGGTATATAAATCTTGTTTATTAAGTAAGATGACTAAGGTCCCCTTTACTGGACATAGTCAAAAGACAAGTGAATTGCTAGGTCTTATAAATAGTAATGCATAAGGGTTTTTTAACACACAAGCTAAAGGAAGATATCAATGCTTCATTTTATTTATTGATAATTTTAGTAGATATGGTTACGTATATCTTATGAAGCACAAGTAAAAATCCTTTGAAAGGTTCAAAGAATTTAAAAATGAAGTACAAAATCATCTTAGTAAAAGTATTAAAATATTTTGATCAAATCGAAATGGTGAATACTTAAATCAAGAATTTTATAATCATTTGAAAGAATGTAGAATAATTTCACAATTTACTACCTCTACTACTCCACAGTAAAATGGTGTATTTAAAAGGAGAAATCAAACCTTATTAGATATAGTTCGTTCTATGATGAGTTATATAGATCTTTCAGTTTTTTGGGGGACATGTTCTAGAAACAACTGCATTTCCACTTAACCATGTTCCATCTAAATCAATTCAAAAGGTTCCATATGAATTATGGACATGTAAGCGTCCCAGTTTATCTTTTATGAAAATCTGGGGTTGTGAGGCTTACATAAGATGTTAAACCTTTGAAAAACTTAAACCAAAATCTAACAAATATTTATTTGTGAAGTATTTTAAAGAAACTAAAGGATACTATTACTATAATCCCATAGAGCATAAAGTGTTTATTGCTCGAATTAATGTTTTTTAGAGAGAAAATTCATCTCAAGAAAGACCACTGAAAAGAAAATAAAATTCAAAGAAATTTGAGGCAAACCTTGTGTAAGTTTAGTAAAACATGTAGTGAGCCAAAGAGAAATGGATTTTTCATGACTTAGCATGATGATGTGTTGCTCATGGATTAAGATGAACCTACGACTTATCAAGAAGCGATAATAGGCCTAGATTCTGAGAAATAACTTGAAGTTATGAAATTTGAAATGAAATTTATGTATGTTAATGAAGTATGGACTTTGGCTGATCCATTTAAAGAAGTAAAACCCATTGGGTGTAATTAGATCTTTAAAAAAAATTCTAACATGAATGGTAATATCAAACCACTGACATTCTCGTTACCTAGATAATCATAGCATGTTACTACATACTACTCATTACTAAAATACACAAATACAAGTGTATGTACCCATAATCAATAATCATAATAAAATAATAATATATGTATATAAGTGTATATATGTGTATATATATATATGTGCGTATGTGTGTATGTGTGTATGTGTGTGTGTGTGTGTGTGTGTGTGTGTGTATTAATATATCCATATGTATTATACTATAATGTCATACCATACACTATAATTAAAACATACAACGCTGTAAAAATATTTTAAAATACCTCGATACGGCGATGAATGCTGACGGAATATATTACAAATTCCAATACAATCTATTCTATTTTCGATAACCGATCAAAATCATCCGAACACTTCTAACACACTTTATTACACTAATTTAAATTCTCAACATCTAACTTGGTTAATCGAAACTTTATCAACATAATGATTTTACCATTTCTTGTCAATAGTACTTATTTTCGCCTTAACGAATTTCTAATATTTCTCTTCTATATTTTCCTTCTAATCCAACACATTTATCACATATATTTCAATATGATTATAATAAGGGGTCCACTAAATACTTGAATTTTTAGGATGTTACAATGCCTTTCCCTTTATTAGAATTTCGTTCTCGAAATTCAGCTCTATTCTGACATAAACTTTCTATTTTATTACTCCTCCATAGAACCTTTACTAGTGAAATTTTCTTATTCCGAAGCTATTTCACTTCTTTTATTCAAAATTTGAACTGGGAGCACCTCATAGATCAATTCTCTTCTAATTTCACCATTTCTAACTATAGCACAGTAACACGTAGAAAAGGATCACTAATATGCTTATGGAGTAGTAATATATGACATATATTATGAACTTAATTTATATTCTGTAACACCCCCTTCCTTTCATTTCTAATCATGTGGCATATAGTACATTGAAATTTTCGAAAAGACAAAAAATCAACGCTTTCTTATAGTGAAGCGAAGTTTTCATTTGTTCAAAAGAGTTTATAAAAAGTAACCACATAAATAGTATTATTTTTTTTTTCTAAAGAATTGTTATGCATTTTAATGAAATTAATACTTCAGAATATACAGAAAAGGAATTACATAACAATGGCCTAAACCTTAGATATACTATGCCCCGTCCGAAAATTTTTGCCTCAACTGTACTTTCCGAAACCGCTACCGCAATATCGTAATCACCTGAAAATAATAATCCCACAAAGGGGTGAGCACACCACATGGCTCAGTAAGATAATACAATACTTAAATAAAGGAAGGAGCATGTTACCTGAATCCCTACTTATTTTAGCCCTTTCACGCAATTTCACACACACAAGTAAATGCATGTCCACATATCAATATACATGTTCCAACAAGCATATGCTCAATAATGTACACAAGATATCATATCATCTCCTCTTGAATTCTAAGCACTATATCATCTATGAATTCGGTATAAATATCTCAATCAGAGTAACACTCCTCATGATATGCCATATACAGATAATGCAATCTCAATCAATATATTTTCTAAATGAATCACGTTATCACCTGTGTCCGTTTAAATTCTATTTCTATTCATATCAACGAACACCAACATGATGATATAAAATCATTACATAGTTATTCGTATAAATAACGACTAATACCGCGGCCCCAGACAGAGGAACTACTTAGAAGCCGGTATAACCACACAGTATCAATCACACACTCGGCCGAGATAGCCAAAATATCCTAGGCACGTAATCAATACCCACATAGGATACAAATATTTCAAACACCTAAATTTAGATACAACAGAGGGTATTAGTAAAACGATAACACTGTTTCTGTATGCCATTTCTACTCCCAGAAGGTTGGTGATAGAAAATTTATTGCGTTTACAAATGATCTATTATACTAAGGAACATTATGGATCATGGTTGTTACTCTAGGCCACTGGCCATTTGGTGGACAGCTGTGGATTCCACCTACCCCTCAGGGTACCACAGTCTTAACGTCACACCTCCATCAGAAACTGGCTTACAAGCCCAGCTGAGGAAGATGGAACATACATATCCGATCCACGTATCACAGTTATCCCAATACTAGTTCACTACCAGTCTATGTTATCATACATTCATATTATCTCTTTATTTTCGCTGAAGCAAAACAACCTGACAGTTATACTATAATCACAATTACATATCCTCCATTCTTTATCCCATACTAGGAATTCTTTCACCTACATTAAACATTGACTATACTATTATGAGGTCACATATCAATTTAATCCTAGTCGTTCACTAACGTGTACGGATGATAACAATGTAAACTCATAAACACACTTATAAACGTGTAAACTAATAAATCAAATGACCCGCAATACATCCCATACACCTTTTCAACAATATCCTCAAACTTTTCACATGATCTTTAATCTATTATGGATTCACCCATATTCTTTTTGTTTCATAAGCATTCCGGTTAACTAGACAAGATTCTATATACCAGAAGTGACGCGGCCTAGATATTGCCTAACACATTATCTTATTTAACTCCTAACCTTCCATTTTTAAGCTGATGCTAGCTTCCTGTCTCTACAAAGTTAAGTTCTCTCTTAAATAATTGAAACCTATCCAAGTGTAATCCGACTTCAACCATTTCCGCCATTTATAGACATAATGAAAACCCGATTGTGACTGCAATAAAAGGTAGTCCTAGACCCACCTCTATATACGAAAACCAGGATACAAAGGGAGGTCATAAATAGCTATATGAATAGTATTTCTTATAGGAATTCGGCAAGAGTTTGCCTATACCTATAAGCTGCCCTACCTGCACAATAAAACCATGACAGTCCTTATACCAAATAAAACACAACATTTTACTGCCTCATTCACACTAACACAAACAACTCTTAGCAGATAGAAGTATTCTACCATACAATTTGAATCTAATAAACACACGGATTCATTTCCTTATAGATTTGTCGTAAGTAAGTAAATTATGAATCGTGGTCATGATATCCACCGTACACTTCAATATATGCATACTATGGTCATTTGCCCATACCAGGCTCCTTAAACCAACAGTATAATTAGTTCCGTTATGGGTTGCACGTACTTAAGGATGCTATGGAAAACAGCCGCTGCCAACCATGGGTTCAACATACCTCGCGGGCACCATGGTTTTTATTATCACTTCTCAATTGCTGTGGGTTCAACATACCCCGCAGGCACCATGGTTTTTATTATCACTTCTCAATTGCTGTGGGTTCAACATACCCCGCAGGCACCATGGTTTTTATTATCACTTCTCAATTGCTGTGGGTTCAACATACCTCGAAAGGCACCACAGTCTTACTATCAATACGGAGCTGCTGTGGGTTCAACATACCTCAAGGGGCACCACAGTCTTATTATCAATCCGGAGCTGCTGTGGGTTCAACATACCTCAAAGGGTACCACAGTCTTATTATAAAGATACTGCTCCGTCCTAAGCGGCTTTACTAGGGTAACGAAAAACTACCGTTCCATAATTATCCCACTTATACTAGTTATCCACACAGATTTATTCATAGGCGACTCAGTCATAACAACATGACCATTTTGCCTACATTAATCAAGCAACATTTTAATAATTTCATGATAGGTAATATAATTACCTATGCAACACATTTATTAGTCCTTATATTCTAAAAGGACTTCATACGTATGGATTTGTCGTAAGGCTAGTAATACTTTGTTATAAAAACATATTCCACACTAGCATATAAGTAAACCATAAGACAATCAAGATTAAACACAGAAATGTAATACAATTCAAACACATAGATACACTATACCACTATTATTACAATTTCGCAGAAACATACTTTAATTGGTTATCATATATTGCGTTATTACACGCAATCCCAATATGACATCACAAGTAAAAATATACTCATTACCTTACTACGGCACAGTAATTATAATATACTAACGTATGCACACATGTTAATTCGAATAGCATTGCAAAACATCGAATGCAGCATCTATTCAATCATTCCATCATAAGGGCATAATTACGTGTGTATATACAAGCGTTCCTACCATATAAATATATGTAAATACAAACATGGGACATACAATGCTGTATAGGTATTTTAGAATACCTAATCTAGCACTGCAGGTCGACGGTAACGATTTTACGCTTATATATATATATATATATATTTAACACACGAATGTCAACACTTCTAATTGCACAATCATGCCCATTCTCCGTCAATGGGACTTTTCTACAATTTAACCAATCATTATAATATACACTCATGCAATTATAAATATTATAAATATTAAAACCTATTTTTTCAAAATTTAAATATTATATTATCTTACCTCCGGGCACCCAGTGCCTATACGAATGATGAAAAACTGTCCCGGAGAAAATATACGCGTTCGAAATACTCCTACGTACGCTACGGAATTTTTCTCGAAAAACGTGCAAGTTACTGTTCACCAAGTACTATTCACAGATACTATTCAACCCACGAAATTTTGGTTTCCGTTTCACGAACGGAACACACCATCGCGATCCTTACGATGTCGGGATGCTGTCCATGGTGTCCATATGCCACAAAACACAAATTAAAGCCTTCAAAATCACTAATCACCCTAAAATTTCAGTTGTTAAGGAACCTTCTTTGGACCCTAAAATCATCATCGAAACTCATTCCAAATTGAGATCTAAACATACCGGGTTGGAGTATGAGTGTCAGAGAGCACACTGGTCGGTTCAGATTCCACCGGAGCTACCCCGGTCGCCGGAAATCTTGCCCGAAACACCCCTTCCCGATCAGCCTTCCCACGCCGGAATCCGGTGACCAAATGCCGGAACGGGGCACACCACCGTAAAGAGGACGGCAAGACGATGCCAGACGCGCCAGAGGTGTCGGCCAACTCGTCGCCGTCCGCCGTGAATTGCCGGTCAAAGTTTACGTCGGCGGAGCTTCGGGCAACGCGTGAGGGCTCGTGGCAGCGGCGATCGGGGCGGGGTTGGCGGCGTTGCACTCGCGGCGGTCCGGTGGTCCTCCACTCGCCGGTGGTGAGGTGATCCAAGGTCCGGTGATGAAAGTCACTGTTCATAGGAGAGAGAACCGTGGGGAGGAGAGAGAGAAGAGAGAGAAAATGGAGGAAAAAAGTGAATTTTGTTTTTCCGAGTTTTTCGACCCCTTCCCGCTTATATAGTCGGGCACACACGACGAAAATTACAGTTTTTCGCTTCCGTCGTCAAATTTCTGATACCGGTAATAAAATACTGTATTTTCTGCTCATACAGTACGCTGTCTCGAATACCGGTCAACTCTCTCTCTTATAAAATTCTCAAAAATACTATATTATAACTCCATGACAAGGTTTTAAGAGTATGAAAATTTCAAGATGTTACATATTCAGTAGAAGAGTCACTCTATATACCACTTTTTCACTATTTGCTAGCATTTTCCACGATCTTACCTATTTGGGTGCTAATTTATCCTTACATTCAATTCTCCATATGTGCTTATGTGGGACATATTGCTACAAATATTCTATCACTGATCTAAAACTTCACATATTTTCTCTTTAAATTGGTATAATTTTTCTATTAATCGTGATTCTATATGCTTTTTACACCCAGGATATTTTTCATCTATGTCTTTACACATAATCATTCATGGCATCATTCAGGTTTTAACTAACCCAATTCATATTATAGTGGTATTGGTGCACATGACATACATGTTTTCATAAAACTATTTTGTTCTTTTTTTAATAAATATAACACTATTTCTATTGGCATGTATAAAACATTTTTTTTCTGATTCCCTAATCATACAATACATTTTTCCTTTCAAGAGAAAATGCTTTTTTCTTTCTTTCTTTTCTTTATCATTTGATCAGTCAGAGGTAGTATGACTTGAGATCATGGCCACAATTTCGCATATCATCATAATTGAATCCAACCTATGGTCACAAAACCAACTCATTAACCCTAAATAGGGCCCAGCCTATGATTGCAAAAACTAACTCATTGATCCCCTGGATAAGGTCTAGCCTATGGTCAGATAGACCAATCCATAAACCCTCCGGATAGAGCCCAACCTATGGTCACGTAAACCAACTCGTAAACCTTAGATAGGGTCCAACTTATGGTTACGCAGACCAACCTGTGACTCATGAATAAAGGTAAGGCCCAACCTATAGTCACTCAGACCAACCCATGATCCTCTATCTCAAAATTCCCAATCCCTTCATCATACTTTCCCCAAAATCCATTTCATCAAATATATTCATCAAATATGGATTTTGGAAATCAAAATATTTTCTTTTTAACCCATGCCAATGCACATTACAAAGTCATAAAATTCATTCTTTATCTTGTCATGGATTTTATCAAACATAAACATTTTCTTTCTAAATCCATGATAATGCATAAAATAATGCATAAGAAAAAATATTATTATTCAAATCATGAATTTTTCAAATTCATCATAATTTTCTTTAAATTTCATGATAATGCATTTTAAATCATTCTTTAATATGCAATATACCACTATCATTATTGACTTCTTTATGGTCAAATATTTTTCTATTAGTTTATGATAAAACATATGCTAATAAATGCATCAATCACCATCAATGCATAGGCATTTATGCCCAATTCTATCATGATGTGTAACGTCTTAATATTGTATCATAATTGCACAATTACCATGCAATAACATTGCATCAGTCATAAATATAATACACAAGTCACTAACCCCCATTCATTTCCATAACTCTTCACCATTCAAAATGGATGAACTTCATTAATTGCAAACTATCACCAATTTATACTTTTACCATAACTCAATGTAACTGTAATTCCTAGCAAAACCACCATTTACATCCTTGCATCCAACATGGACAATACTGTCTGTATATAATATGATATAACAGAACGATATAATCTACATCCATAAACATCATAAATTTATGTAATACATGATATTTACATGTCTCATATCACAGTATTAACTGGCCAAGGTGTACAACATGAAGTTGCCCTTCACTTTACAAACAAGATGCAACACCACGTACCACCAAGGTATGATACATATCACATACGTACCACTAAGGTATAGACTAATTACACACCCACCTTCAAGGTGTAAAAATATACACACGTGCATCATCGAGATGCTACTCTTTACATTTGCCACCTTGGAACAAGACTATATATGCATGCATCATCGAGATAGGACATACGACTTCGAGTCCTGACATAGACATGATTCCATGTGTACACCTTACCATTAAAACTTTTACTCCATATTCATTGGTGGAGCTAATCTCTGTCAATCTCAAAAATTTTTTGTCTTATGTACCCATTCTCTCTCAGGGTGGTAGGTATTGCTAACTTCTCTATTCCAGTAAAGTCTATGAGTCACTAATTTATTTTTATTGGCATCTTTGCCTTATACTTGCAGTCCTTTAAAAACTTGGATTTCTATCCTTTCGAAGCTTTCTAGCCCCTTCTGATTCCTTATGGAAATACCTAAGGAAAAACCCATGTCTGCTCAAGTTGGCATTCCTCCTCTTGGTAACTGATTTCATGAGATCTTTTGCGATAACCCCACTTAACAGGCCTTATTCCCTTACATCTATATAAGTACACCTATCATATTTGGTTATGATCATAGCCACATATCCAATAAATCTAATCACATAAAACTATAGAATAAATCAGGCACAACAAAAAAATCACTTACTGCAGTCAGTTCCGGAAATCCACTCCTGAGACACAAGGGCATATCATACCAGATAAATAGTTTAATACCAAAACCATTTTAAAGGTTGTAAAAATTTTCGCTCTAATACTAAAATGTGGAACCCATAACCCCAATATACACACACACACACACACACGCATACATGTATATTCAAAATTTTAATTTATTTAGTCAACCCATAGATATTAAAGAAAACTTATATTAAATATTTTTTTTCTAATAAAAGTAAAATATTCATATTTATAAATTACAACCATAGTTTTGAAATATATGTCCAAAATTTTGTAAAATAAAACATGATATTCTGCCTCTTAAAATTCTTGTTATGTCTCAGAAAAACCACCCAGAGCCGTCCCGTCACTAACCATACCTAAAAAGCCAATCAACTACAGAGGTAAACAATTGAAAATTACTTAGTAAGAATCCAAAACTCTAATAAGTACGTATTCAATTTAATCCATTCGTTAAGAATAGCACCTCTAATATATAAATAGTAATTTCTATAAAAATTTTGGCAAGAGTTAGCTTATATATATAAATTACACTACTTGCAAAAAAAACCAAAATACTCCCAATATCATTCAGTAACGACTTACTACTTCTTTAACAGATATCAATATCTCTACATATCGTCTTTTAGCATGCAGAAAAATTTTGTTACAAATTTTCTTTTCTCATTCTTTTATGTTATATTTCTATACTATTCTAATTCTATTCATTTTGTTTTACCAATCTAAAGTTTGGATTTTATTTTTTGTATTATACTCTATATTATAACAGTATAGTATACATACTAGATTATATAGCACACATCAGTATGCAAGCAAAACAATTTAGTACATTCTATTTATTCTGCTCTGATTCTGATTCATTTTATTCTAAATCGGTCATAATTAGGATATACTATGGATTATGACCACCGTACTCATCCTATACACACTCATTCCTCTATCAAATTGTGCACAAATACTGATTTTACCATAAATTCAACATACCCCTCAAGGCATCATGACAAACAACCGCTTCCTACTATAGATTCAACATACCCCCCAGTGCACTATGAAGGACTGTCATCATTACAGCGTACCTTTTCGACACTATAAGGACAACTGTGGGTTCAATCTACCCTTTAAGGAGCCACAGTTAAAATAATAATAAATACGCTCCGCCCTGAGTGGCTCTGCCAGTGTGTAGGGAAGTTCTGTAGATCCATAATTATCCTAATTATATAATTTTCTTCTATAATTATTATTACTACTTTACCCTTAACTATTTTCAAGGGCATTTCGATAATTTCACATTAACCATAATAATCACCTATAATACATTCTCATAATTCATTACCAACAT
>CP135547.1:5130771-5160721 GCA_032402905.1 Khaya senegalensis | reverse complement strand
TAGAAAATTTTGAAAGAATGTTATATAGTATTTAAATGTTATTGAATTTTTCAAAAATGAATATGATGTTCATTCTATACCATATCATGTGCATGCATTGTATATAAATGCGTTATATATATAAGTATGTATGTATTTTATGTTTATGAAAAACTAATATGCTTACTGAGTTTAAAGCTCACTATAGTTTATTGTGATTCCAGATGATTGAAGGATTGTGTACTTAGAGGATGGATTTGGCCGAACTTCTGCTGTCACTTGGTTCCATAGGCATCAGAACTTTTGAGAGTTTTTTTATTTCGTTATTTAATCAAAATTTATTTTAGAGACTTGTGATTATCTATGATTTATTCATAATTAGAAATATTTGACTAAATTGAGTTACTTACGAATTTTATTTAAGTTATATGAAATTTTTCATAATTATGTGGATTTTACGAATATTTTAGTATTATATATGCCTTTTAAATTTGGGGGCGTTACATGTATACTATATGTGAACTACTTTTTTAGTTTAATGTTAATCACGATACATAGTCATTTACTTCACATTTTAGATCAAAAATTTTATCATTTAAATTATTATTTAAGATTTTAGATCTATAGTAACTAATGGAGGTGGAAACAATGAATTGAATTTTTTATATACAATAACTAAAATTTGTAAACGTCCTATAATAATTATATATAATTTAATTTTTATTTATTAATTGAATAAATATATCTATAGCTTTTATTAAACAAATATACAAATAATAAGTTAGTAAATAGTATCTAATGGTAGTATTAAAATTAAAATTCTAATGTTAATAAATAATTTTATTATATATAATATTTTATTTTTCTTAATTAATTTAATATATATATTTACATTATTTTTATGCTTTTTTGGATGATTTTTGTTATCCAATTTTTCGATTGTTTTAAATATAGATATTAAACATATGATTTTTAATATGGTTTGTTTATGCAAAATTTTATTTATTTCGGTCATATACCAATAAAAATATTTCAAAACTTTCAAATATCATATTGGTTACCATCCCTAATGCTAACAAATTTTTATTGGTCGACTAACTACTCAGCCAATAGAAAGTTAATTATTTTTTAAATATTTTTATCGATCATTTGTCTAACTTACTTAACTAACAAAAAGTTAATTACTTTTTAAACACTTTTGTCAATCAACCATAACAAATCATCCAATTGACCTTTCTAAACATTTTTGCTAGTCAACCAAAACAAATCATTTAATTGACTTATTAAGCCGACAAAAAGTCCAATTGACCTTTCTAAACATTTTTATTAGTCACCCAAAACAAATTATCTAACTACCTTATTAAGCCAACAAAAAGTTAACCACTTTCTAAACATTTTTATCGGTTGATCGAAATAAATCATTATTTTAACTTACTTACATAAAGTAACCACTTTTTAAATATTTTGATGTGTGGATTGTCCACCAAATAAATAAATTTGTATACCTACAATAATAGTTATTTGTTAATCCAACTAATTATGAGATATCCAACAAGGATGCAATTAAGGTGCTAATTGAAGTGATTACACATAAAATTTCATTGTGTGTAGAAAAAAAATTGTATGGATGTATTACAAAATTCATTATCCCTAAACAATAAGACTGTATAAAATTTATTTTGTCAAAAATACTAAATAATTATCACATGGATTTACTTGATAGTTTGAGTTATAAACAAAAAATTTTCGAATTACAAGTAGACTACAAATTTGTGTTACAAATTACCCCTATAATAAGTATTTTATTCAACAACACGCGTTTTCCAAAAATTGCAAAACACTACATTTGTTGGCAAAACAACCCGAATAAAGCATAATTTCCTAAAAAAAAAAAAAAAAAAAGAGGTATCTTATTCAACCACCAAATAACACATGTATGTATAGAAAAATTGTTAAGCCATCAATTCAACTATGGAATGCATATATATAGGCATGTCATGAGTGCAATGTGAGACCCATAACCCCAATATATACAAATATACCAAGATAGATAAATATATATATATATATATTAAAAATAGATATTTGCGACGTTAATTTTAATTACTGGAAAACAGTGATAAGAAAACAAAACTTTCTTTGAATTTTTTTTTTTTTTAAATAACATTTTCAATATACATGTTTTTATATTATAAACATTTATTTTACAAAACAAATTGAAACCTATTACAAATAATAGTATGCCTTCATCTACACTACTCCAGTTTCAGAGGTGTTCTATGAATCCACCGCTCTACAAACTTTACCTATAAAATAATATTCAATAACGGGGTGGGTAATGTAAAATTATTCACTAAGAAACACAAAACCCTAACCGACAATTTAGTAAATATTACGTCCTAAGTACATAATTAATAACCAGTTATGATAGAACTCTACCCAATGCTTGTTCATCTTAAGATATTCACTAGAATAGCACTCCTACCAATGAATAGACACAAAATGCTATATAAATAGTAATTGACCACATAAATAGTATCACTTAACCAAATAAATAATAACTCTTATAAAAATTCTACAAGAGTTCACCTATACATATATATTACACAACTTGCAAAGTAAACCAGAATACTTCCAATACCAGATAATCATAATGTGCTACGGTTTCAACAACTATGCATGTAATCTACCAACAAATTTAGCACACAAAAGTATTATGATTACCTTCTAAATCTTTTCTTTTCTATACCCTTTTCACTCTATTCATTCCAGTCCTATTATTCTATTCCATTTTCATTTGACCGATCATAATTAAGCTAACTATGGATCGTGACCACAACTCTGACACAATCTCATCCAACACACCCACTTGTTCTATCAACTTGTGCATAAATCCTCTTATAGGTTCAACATGCCTCTCAGGCACTATTTAGGAGGTCTATATCACGGTCTCACCCCCATATTTGAACATAGGTGAGATCCGGTCGTGCCACCCTAGCCAGAGCCTACACTAGAGCCACGTCTTCCTGGTTATGTCTACAGTTAAAATAAAATTTTTTTTACAAGCTGACTTAATAATACAGTTAGAGTGTGAGGGAATTCGTTACTAATCTATAGTTATCCTAATTATTCAATTATTCATTTTATTTAACCATTGGCTAATTATTACAAATTTTAACCCTAACTATACCCAAGGGTATTTTGGTAATTCTATCAATTTTGCTACTATAACAAGAAACACACAAGCTATCAAATCTGTAACGTGTCCACATACATGTATAATTAACCAATTAATAAAAATAATAATTACAACCACGTTAATATCAATAACAATAACGTTAATAATAATAATAATAATAATAACAACAATAACAACAATAATAACGATAATAATAATATAATTGTTGTATCAACCATTCTAACTAAAATACCCAACGTCGATACACACACACATATTTCTTATTAAAAAAATTTCAATTCCTTACCACATTCACTCGTTTTTCCTCCACGTTTTTAAAAAGGATTCGATTATACATAATTATCTTAAATACAACTCATAATTAGTACTTATAGTCAAAATTATTGTTTTACCCTTTTCACAGTTATCTCATCATTTACTAACATAAGAACTTATCAAATTTCACCATTTTTAGGTAATAAACATACCTAAAATAGACAATTTTGCCCTTTTTTCAAATTTATTCTATTTTATACATCAAAATCATTCCTTATCAATTTCATTTATTTTCTAATATAATAATGCACATATATACAATACAAAACATGTCAAAAATTAACACACCACACTTTTAAGCATAAGGACCGAATCTCTCTCATTACATATTTTTTTTTAATTTCTTCTATTTTATCCTTTTTAATTAATTCCCTTTTACTCTCAAATATTCACAACATACATACAACCAATGATAGATATTAAATATAAAATAAAATAATTTAAAATACTAAAACTCCAAGGTGATTGAATACATGCTTGCCCTTAAAATTAAAATTTTTATAACATTAACCTTTAAATCTTCATCCTCCACGTTCATTTATATCAATTAACAACTAAACCGCTAAAAATACAATTCAAAGCACCATTTCTCACGTGGCCGAATTTTTCAAAGCTTACACATTAAAATTTTTTTTTTCTTTTTAATGCAAATAACATCATCAATTAATTAGATTACACCACTTCCATATTATACCCATCTAAAATTATTCAATTATCACCAATCCACAAAACCCTAAATTAGAAAAAATGAGGGTTTAATATTTTTTACCTTAATCAACTATTAACTTCAAATTTTCACCATTAACCACCTCCCTTTTTCTACATATTTTCACCATTAAAACTCATCAAGCTCAAAATCCATAAATTTTTCTACCATAAAATTATGCACAAATTATGTCAAAAGAAAGAGTTTACCTTGGTGATCAATTTATCCTTCTTGAACAAATCCAAAATCCAAATATTTTCTTATGAATTTAATGAATTAAAGAAGAAGATTAAAAAGAAGAGAGATGAAAAAGAAGTTGGCAGTAAGAGGAAGAAGAAAATGAATATTTTCTAATTTTAAAATAATAAATAATGAGATTTTTCATAAATTTTTTAAAATTGCATTTAGTCCCTAAGCTTTCTTAAAATTTCATTCAAATCACAACACAATTTATAAAAAAATCAAGGCCATTTTCACATTCTTTCATTTTAGTCCATCATATTTCAGTGACACAGAATTCACGAATTTTTTATGAAATGACCATTTTACCCTTATGACGTAAAAATTATCCTTTACACCCGTTTTTGGCAGTTTCCTTATCAAATCACCTCCAAATTCGATTCTGTTTTTTCCTACTTTTTATTTACAACATTTACAAAAGTTCTGGGTGATCAAAATCTGATAGAGTCCTTCCGACTCTTGGCATAATGGCTATTTTACCCTTTTTAGTAAAATTATCTTTTTTCGTTCAAAATAATAATTTTGACATTTCTACGGTTATAAAATCTATCATTCCTTCTAACACACCCTATTATACTAATTTACATTCTCAATATCTAATTTGGTCAATCGAAATTTTATTAAAATAATAATTTTGCCCTTTCTTACCAACAGTACCCGTTTTCGCCCAATTTTCGTGCTAACGGGTTTCTAAAACTTCTTTTCTATATTTTTCTTCTAATTCAATACTTTTATCACATATATTTCAATATGATTATAATAAGGGGTTTACTAAATATTTAAATTTTCAAAATGTTACATGCAATATTCCACAACTTTGTTCAATATCTATCTAACACTTAAGCATATATCTCATTTATACTTGCAAGCACAACAAAAAGTACATTCTTATAAATAACACATTTTTATTTGGTACAACTTGTAGCATAGTTACAAAATCAAATATTCATTTAAATGGTAAAGTAATGCATACTAATATAAAAAGCAAATATTGATATCAAAGTATATATATTTATTATTTGTGCATATTAACTAATCGCATACTGCATAAAATAGTTCACTTAGCATGCGTTTTGAATACCCATCTTGTTAGTGCCTTATTTGACTTCCATGGTGGCCTTTGGGGTTTGGGAGCATGAAACTTTGCCAATTTTGCAAAAATTTCATGTTGGGTATACACTATTTGTTGAACCTATGCTTTTTTTAAGTTGATGTTAGAGTTTACTATTTTTAGAAAAAGTCAAGCACAAAAGTTCGATGAGTTCATGCTATCAGACGTTATAAAGTTTATTATTCATAAATAAATATATAATCTGCATGTAAAATGCCAAGTTTCATATAAATAACTTATCTGGTGTAACACCCCTCTATTTAAAATCAACCACATAAGATATAATCTGAATTTTTTTTTTTACATAAAGAGATATATATATATATCATGGGTCAAGTGTTAGAAAATACCCTAAATTTAATTTAAGTCAAGAAACGTATTTATAGTCAAAATAATACATATATATATATGCGAAAGTTGGATATGTATAATATCCTAGTTACACACATAATCCATAGTATGTAACCCAAAACTACAAGTTTACTATACCAACGTGTGTGTGTGTGTGTATATATATATATATATACATACATATACATATAAATACATATGCATAATTATGCATTAACACCAAAAAAATACCCCCATCATCAAGATACTAGCCCTGTTAATGCCTCGAAGAGTTCACATCCATATTCCGCGGCATCACATTACTTGTAAAAATCACAATCCACAAAGGGTGAGCGAAACAGCTCAGTAAGGAAACATAATATTCTAGTACAGAATTTGTTTCCCTACCATATATACTATACGATACTGATGACGTAGAGGTTATTAAACTCATATCACCTTAACATAATCTAACGAGATAAATACACTTCGACCATATACTCTGTATCACTATCCACATAATACTCATAGTTATTATATAGAATGTAAATAAATCTACATGCATTTCGAAATCAAATACACAAGACATTTTTAACAAATTATCGACAAATATCTGACCGGTCGTGCTAACACAGTTATGGATCGTGGCCACAAAGTAAATTCGCCCAACCCTCATCCATTCACACCACTCGTCTATCGGGCTGAGCATATATTTTAGATATGATCGATCATATAATCTGGCTATAACCAAGCCAGCGGGTGTGAAGGATATCTGAATATTCGAATCCATAACTAATATAATCACACAATTAATACCACATGGCCTAAAACAATGCATTCATTTTTTTTTTTTGAAAACTATTGTACACACAAACCATGCACAATAAATACCACATATGCGCACCTATATATACAGAAATGATAAATAACGTTCACATCTCGATTTTATGCGCATATGAAATTCGTTCACATAATAAATGTATAATGCACTTGCGGATAGTGATACCTGACCAACAATTCATAACATTTTCATAATCACATACACTCGCAAATACCCAGTCTACCAAATTCATTGGGATTTATTCATCACAATTATAATTTCTACTATCACGATAAATATATCGTATACTATCCAATATTAATGCATAACCACATCAATGCATCATTTACTAATAAAGAAAATTTACATAATAATTATAACTACTATAATTATTATGACAACCAACATGCAACGTCCTAAATATTACAATCTATTCTAAATTCTATCAACCACACTCCGATCACATAGCTATAATAATAATTCATTTATGCATTTCAACAACCATATAAAGTATTATACATATATAACACATTAAAATATTTCTAAATCTCCACAATAATAACCAAAGTTACCATTTTACCTTTCCTTTAAATTTTTTTTTCTCATTTTGTCCACTCAAATCAATTCCTACTAATTTCATTTGCTCCCTAACATACCTATACACATTCAAACATACCATAACATGTTAAAATATATCATTTAGAGGCTCGATAAATAGTACTCCGAAATTATCATTTTGCCTCTCTTTCAAATTTTCTTCCATTTTATACATTATTCTATACCCAATTTCGTCTAAACACCATCCCTAAATCTATTCCTACACAAATCAACCACCAATCACATATTTCATAAAAAAAAATTACATTTTCTTACCTTTAAAATATGCTAATTGCTTGATTAAACCTCCCAATAATGCAAAACCACCTAAATCACCATTAAAAACCATAAACCACTTTTCAACAAATCCATAAATTAAAACTTAGTGAAATTAAAAACTTTTACCGTCAGATTAAAGTTCTCGACGCATAGAACAATTTTTTCTTCTGCGGTAACGCGTTTAATCGGGCGAATTAAAAGATTTTGCTTGATTTTTGTCCAAAAATTTGAAAGAGAAAGAGAGAAGCACCTCACAGTAAGGAAGAAGAAAAAGTGGATTTTGTTTCAGTTTTGAAAAATCAACCAATCTTATCCAAATTTATATTTTTAAAAATTATACTATTGTCCAAAAATATTTCAAAGCTTGCATTTAGCTCCCAAGAAAATTATAAGACTACCCAAGCCATTTTTATATTCGTTCACTTTAATTCATCAATTTTAATTACCACTTTTTCTTCTAATTTCTTGTGAAAAGACCATTTTACCCCTAATAAAGAAAATTGGTCACTTTGATCTTTTTTCATCCTTTATAGAGAAATTCACATCCTAATTCAATTCCACTTTTTCTATATCTTATTTACAACATTTACAAGAGTTCTAGGTGATCAAAATCTGGCAGAGTCCTTCTGACCCTTGATGTAATGACCATTTTGTCCTTTTTAGCAAAATTGTCCAAAATAGAAATTTTGGCATTCTTATGGTTATAAAATCTATCTTTTCTTCTAACACACTCTATCATACTAATTTATATTCTTGACATCTAGTTTGGTCAATCAAAACTTTCTCAAATGATGATTTTACCCTTTTTATTTCTGACTTTCCAAAAATATACCAACCCCGTCTCGAATTGAAATTAAACATACCAACATTATATTTATGACATTCTAAGACTTTTTATGCGATCAAAACTCACTTTGACCTCAATTTTGAGTGAAAAGACTATTTTACCTTTACCCGTCAAAATAACTTATTTAATCGATTTTCACTCGATCTCCTTCCAATAACTTCATAAAATATTTTCAAAGACAAGAGATAATAAAAATTAGGGTTTATTTATATCTGAGTGTCACATATGGTGGGTCACTCATCATTGGTGTCTTTTTCATGAAAATGATTGTATATGCTTTATAGTTTATACCATACTATTAAGGACAAAACATGCTATATACTCATATTCATAGACTTAACATTTATATCAATTTTCTTACTGGTTCATCCATAGTATTGTTATTCTCCTACAATGAACTTTTTGTTAAATAAAATAAAATATATATTCCAGTTCCCAAGTTCTAATTCTCAATTTTTGGCTTATGGTCATTTATTTTAAGCTATATTATAATATATACTTTTAGTACTATGATGAGTATATAATTTTACTAATTCTAGTATATCATAAAGTAATTTATCCAAGACCATGTAATTGATCCAATAAGTTTAGAGAAAGTATGCTTAATCTTTGAACTTTTAGCTAACAACCCAAAAGAATCAATAACATAAAAATGCATAATTACACCAAACAATTAAATTTACTACATATTTCATAAAACTATTGTTATTAGTATCAGCAACAAAAAACTCAATGAGAATTATATTAAGATCAAACATCAATTTTGCCATTTTCTTAACCCTTTATCTACTCTAGCCTTAGATAGGGGAAAAACAAATATTAGTTTAACTACAAGTGTTGATACAAGCAACCAAATGGAAGCAAAATTCAACCTCTTACAACGAACTCCTTATTAAATAAAATAAAATATATATTCTAGCTCCCACGTCCCATTTCTCAATTTTTGACTTGTGGTCATCCATAAAAAGTTATGAGCCTCCACAATTAAGTGATTGGCTTCATTAATTAAAAAGAAAAAATATAATGAATCAACAAACTTGTCACAAGATTAAAGCTTCTTGACTACAAGAGCATAATATATTCACTCATTCTCCAAGAGAAGTAATATAAGCAATACCAACAGTTTAACAGGCACATTAGTTTAAAAAAAAAAAAAAACATATCTAAGAAAAGGATTCAATACTTACTTATGAGTTAACTTGGTAAAAAATACTCGCTTAACTTACAATTCGCATATTCTTTTTTTAGTTAAAAGAGAGTTGAATGACTATTGAGATGATCGTATACATACCAAAATGCCTATGTTTTGAAACGAATCTAAATCAAACAAATAATAACTAGAATATATCATACTAGGATTCTTATGAGCAATAGTTAGTCCAGATGTTGAAATTCAAATTAGTTATTCAACCAAATACTTATAAGGGGAAAGAAATTATTGACACCCTTTGTTGTTATTTTTGAACTGAGAACTGTTCCAAGCATTAAAATAACTTCAATATACATTCATAAAATTAAGAGTTTGAACTTAAACCCTAAATCATAATTATTAATCCAAGTTTCTAAAAGATCAAACACCCTCCAATAATTATATTTGTATTTGGAAAGGATTTCTCACCCTTGAAATTCATAAAACCTAAAGGTATCTTAGTTTTCATGAAAGTTATAGTATTGGGTACCAACACATATAATCGAAAGAAAAGGAAGAAAATGCATTAACAAATGGTTAAAAAAATTCCGTAGCAGAATTATTCAATATTTACTCCATAAGTATCACTTTTGCAGAAAGCATTTTCACTTTCTAAAAGCACTCCCAATTACATGCATTCTCAGCGTCTTAATTTCTAAAACTAATTATACTAATAAATAGCTTCAAGCGCACAGATTAATTTCCCAAATGTATAAAAAAATTTGAAGCATTTTCGTAAATAAAACTCCAAAACATAATTCTGCAGTATGAGAAGCTAAAATCATTTATAGTTTCATTAATTTTTTTTTTAACACTTAAAAAGACATTAAATTTCTTCTCAGGTCAAGCTAAGATCTTTAAAAAGTCACTTTCAACACAAAAACAATAAATTTTGCATTTTTACCTTGCAATAATTGATGCCGTTCATCTGACCTAAGTTCTTAATCATCGACGAGATATTTGTACAGTTCTTGAAGTTCTCCGCCATTGAATCAAGCAAAGAAGTGTTAAATAGCCTCGTGTTGTCAATGGTATTTAGAAACTGAACATAATTCAAGACTAAGGCTACCGGATTCATGTCCTTTATGTTGGGATCGAAACTACCCCTGTTTCTCAATCATCTTAGCAAAATCTCTTTTGATTCCTCCATTTAGTTTATGTTTTTTTAGGTTTTCTTCGTTTTTTATAATTGTTTTCTAGTTTCATTTCATGTTTCTTTCTGCTTTGTGAAGAAAAAGAAGAAGATGCAGACTTAGATTGTGAGGAAGAAATGCAAACCAGCATTTTTCGTGTTGTTTATTGTGGCTTTATAGTTTCGCTTTGTGTTTCTCTCTGAAGAAGAAGATGCAACTTGGAATGTGAAGAAGAAAATGCAAAATAAAGTGTTGAATTACTGTAATGAGAGAGTTTGGAAGGCTATTAGCGTGAAGAAGCAACTTGGATTATAAGAAAGGTTAAGCAGGGAGCCATTTTTTCAATATTTTAGCGTGCAACAATTTTTAACCATTGGATCTAGCTTAGTGAAACCTAATAGCTGAAAAGAACGGTTTTAACATTACATTGGATGTAACATAGTCGTTCCCCTTGATTTAATACGTAGTTGTTGTCATTGAAGTACAATTATTTGACATAATGTCAAAATTTGTCATCTCCTCTTTACAAGCCAAAAATTCCCGTATAATTTCTCAATTACTTTCATTGTAATAAGAAGAGCAACAGCCGTCAAGAAGAACTTTAACACCCCTCTATTTAAAATCAACTACATAAGATATAATCTGAAATTTTTTTTTTTTAACATAAAGATATATATATATATGTGCGAAAGTTGGATATGTATAATATCCTGATTACACACATAATCCATAGTATGTAACCCAAAAATACAAGTTTACTGTACCAACGTATATATATATATATACACACACACATATACATATAGATACATACGCATAATTATGCATTAACACCAAAAATACCCCTATCATCAAGATACTAGCCCTGTTAACGCCTCGAAGAGTTTGCATCCATATCCCGCGGCGTCACATTACCTGTAAAAAATCACAATCCACAAAGGGTGAGCGAAACAGCTCAGTAAGGAAACATAATACTCTAGTACATAATTTGTTTCCCTACCATATATACTATACGATACTGATGACATAAAGGTTATTAACTCATATCGCATTAACATAATCTAACGAGATAAATACACTCCGACCATATATTCGGTATCACTATCCACATAATGCTCATAGTTATTATATAGAATATAAATAAATCTACATGCATTTCGAAATAAAAAACACATGACATTTTTAACAAATTATCGACAAATATATGACCGGTCGTGCTAACACAGTTATGGATCGTGGCCACAAAGTAAATTCGCCCAACCCTCATCCACTCACACCACTCGTCTATCGGGCTGAGCATATATTTTATATATGATTGATAATATAATCTGGCTATAACCAAGCCAGCGGGTGTGAAGGGTATCTGAATATTCGGATCCATAACTAATGTAGTCACACAATTGATACCACATGGCCTAAAACCATGCATTCATTTTTTTTTTTTTTGAAAACTATTGTACACTCAAACCATGCACAATAAATACCACATATGCGCACCTATACACACAGAAATGATAAATAACGTTCACATCTCGATTTTATGCGCATATGAAATTCGTTCACAAAATGAATGTACAATGCACTTGCGGATAGTGATACCTAACCAACAATTCATAACACTTCTATAATCACATACACTCGCAACTACCCAGTCTACCAAATTCACTTGGATTTATTCATCACAAATTATAATTTCTACTATCACGATAAATATATCGTATACTATCCAATATTAATGGATAACCACATCAATGCATCATTTACTAATAAAGAAAATTTACATAATAATTATAACTACTATAATTATTATGATAACCAACGTGCAACGTCCTGAATATTACAATATATTCTAAATTCTATTAACCACGCTCCGATCACGCGGCCATAATAATAATTCATTTATGCATTCCAACAACCATATAAAGTATTATACATCATAACATATCAAAATATTTCTAAATCTCCACAATAATAACCAAAGTTACCATTTTACCCTTCCTTCGAATTTTTTCCTCATTTTGTCCACCCAAATCAATTCTTACTAATTTCATTTGCTCCCTAACATACCTATACACATTCAAACATACCATAACATGTTAAAATATATCATTTAGAGGCTTGATGAACAGTACTCCAAATTTATCATTTTGCCCCTCTTTCAATTTTCTTCCATTTTACATATTATTCTATATCCAATTTCGTCTAAACACCATCCCTAAATCCATTCCTACACAAATCAACCACCAATCACAAATTTCATAAAAGAAAATTACATTTCCTTACCTTAAAATATGTCAATTGCTTGATTAAACCTCCCAATACCGCAAAACCACCTAAATCACCATTAAAAACCATAAACCACTTTTAAAAATCACTTTTCATCAAACCCATAAATTGAAACTTAGTGAAATCAAGAACTTTTACCGTTAGATTAAAGCTCTCGACGCGTAGAACAACTTTTCCTTCTGCGGTAACGCGTTTAATCGGGCGGATTAAAAGATTTTGCTTGATTTTTGTCCAAAAAATTGAAAGAGAAAGGGAGAAGCACCTCACGGCAAGGAAGAAGAAAAGTGCATTTTGTTTCAATTTTGAAAAGTCAACCCATCTTATCCAAATCCATATTTTTCAAAATTATACTATTGCCCAAAAATATTTCAAAACTTGCATTTAGCTCTCAAGAAAAATTATGAGACTACCCAAGCCATTTTTATATTCTTTCACTTTAGTCCATCAATTTTAATTACCACTTTTTCTTCTAATTCCTTGTGAAAAGACCATTTTACCTCTAATAAAGAAAATTTGTCACTTTGGTCCTTTTTCATCCTTTATAGAGAAATTCACATCCTAATTCAATTTCACTTTTTCTATATCTTATTTACAACATTTACAAGAGTTCTGGGTGATCAAAATCTGGCAGAGTCCTTTCGACCCTTGACGTAATGACCATTTTACCCTTTTTAGCAAAATTGTCCCTTTTTGTCCAAAATAGAAGTTTTGGCATTCTTATGCTTATAAAATCTATCTTTCCTTCTAACACACTCTATCATACTAATTTATATTCTTGACATCTAGCTTGATCAATCAAAACTTTATCGAATGACGATTTTACCCTTTTTATTTCCGACTTCCCAAAAATATACCAACCGCGTCTCGGATTGAAATTAAATATACCAACATAATATTTATGAAATTCTAAGACCTTTTATGCAATCAAAACTCACTTTGGCCTCAATTTTGAGTGAAAAGACTATTTTGCCCTTACCCGACAAAATAACTTATTTAATCAATTTTCACTCGGTCTCCTCCCAATAACTCCATAAAATATTTTCAAAGACAAGAGATAATAAAAAATTAAAATTTATTTATATCTGAGTGTCACAAGAACTTTGTCAAGTCAAAAAGAGTAGTGGGTAGTGAAGGATTCATAGAAGTAAATTTAATAAATTGTTAAGACATATCTTACATGTTTGTTAAGTTATTTGTGTTGCATGTTTTGTAATTCAGTTTGGTAGTTGTGCTTTCACCTATTTAAAACCAATACTTATAAATAAGATAGCAAAATTGATCAACAAATATTCTATTGCAATCTTATTGGCACCCAAAAAGAATTTAAAATTGCTTTTAATCAAGCGTTTAACTGGAACATCTGTCACATTGGTGATGGTATAAAACATTTTATGACAGGATTATATATTTTCACCATGGTAATGCAGGATTCTTCTCTTTATTTTCCAAAAATGATTTCAACGGAGGTTTCAAAAAAAAAAGATAAGGTAAACAAAACTGAAGTATTAACACAATCTCTGTTATTGATGTCTATGGAACAACATTTGTGATGTGCTTATGCAATATTCCACGCATACCAGAGGGCTTCTTCTATGCAATGCAAGTGATCCAAGTATCCTGCGAAATACTAAAACTTTCAGCCAGCGGTGCTAAGATTGGAGCACACAGCTAAACCCAAAAGGCCAAAAAGAAAAACTCAGAAGTCTTTTCTTCATCAATGCCTGAAGTGCCTGATGTTGGTAAAGAGCAGGGAAACACCATACTCGTTACAGCAGTCTATGGCATCTCCATCTCAAATGCTCCCACCAGGCTCTGCAATGACTCTAATTCCACTTTTGCATGCCTCTTCCACACCATCATTCCATGCTGTTAAACAACAATTTGTATCAAGATCAATATAATCTCAATACCTAAAGGACTTGAGTTATTATATCTCGACTAAAATCCAATTTAGAGCAGTGATTACCAAATGGGAAGAACGCATCGCTAGCTAAAGCAGCTCCTTTAACCTCGTCTCCTGCCTTTTTCATTGCTATTCTCAAACTCTCCAGACGATTTGGCTGCCCACTTCCCATACCTAGCATACTTCTGTCCAAATAACAAGGATCAGCATCTTCAGTTTCTACCAAGACATCGATTTTAAGCAGATTATTATACGACATTCATCAGGGAAAAAGAGCAAAACGAACAACCTTAGCAATTACAATGGCATTACTATTGACATGTTTGATGCACAACCATGCAAATTCAGCATCACCAAGCTCATTTTCTAGTGGCTTCTTCTCAGAAACTGCATTGAATTGTATATCTTCGGGAGTTAAGTCATCTGAATCCTGAGCTAACCAGCCACCACCGACTTGTCTAAGGGAAAGCTTTCCCTTTTCATTCTTTTTTGCCTCAAGGATCCTCCAAGTCTTCGATTTTCCACAAAGAATCTCAAGCCCTTTTTGTGTATATTTTGGAGCAACTACAATCTTATAGAACATCCGATTTTCACCATCAGTTGGACTTCTGAACTCTAGGATTTCCTTAGCGAGAACCTAGAAGCACAGAAAGAAAGGTAATCAGATATGTTTATAGAGGTTCAACACCGCTTTAGAACCAGCTTCGCATGTTAGTAAGGTCAGCAATTAACTCATTAAGCTCTTTCAGGTTAAAGCAGCAGCACTTCATAAGTTGATGTAATTCAATGAAAAAGCTAACCAGATATTAACAAGAAACCAATGCCAGGTGGAGCTTTAAATTCAACACTAGACCTGAAAGCTATAAATAACAAATGACCTCATCAACTTCTATGTTGAAGGCCACTTTACCGCCAAAAGCACTTACTGGATCTGCTTTCACAGCAAGCCTATATGCTTCAAGGATATCATCACGTGAAGCTACGCCACAGGGATTTGTATGCTTTACAACCACACAGGTAGGATTTTTAAACTCTGATACACAATTCCAAGCTGCATCAGCATCTAAATAGTTATTATATGACATCTCCTGCGTCAAGAAGATAAGAATAAAGAAACGTGATCCATGTCAACTACAGTACAATATCAGAATTGCAAGAACAAATAACTACTGTGATGGATTCAGGTATTTTCCAATCAAGGTATCCAACAAAATAGTGGCCACATTGATACCTAACGAGCGAAGAGCAAGATTGATACAAAATGTTTAAACCACTATTGAATCCACTTCCATTTTTTAACTTCCTGCTATTATTGATTCATACATCTACATTTGATAACAATAACTCAAGAGTATTCAGTATAATCCTAAAATACATATTCCAATCAAAAGTTTCCCTGTAAAAGTGAGTTTGATTAATATATGAAAAAGACCAACTAAAACAATTAAAGGCACCCATTAAGACCCAACAGAGGTTCATGTTTATTGTTTTCCTCTACGTGATCAATCCAATAAAAAATACTACCAGATTAATAAATTATCACTTGCCATACAAATAACTGATGGTGGCAACAAGTTCTCATGTCAGAATAATAGCAGATAGGTTTCATGTATCTTACCTTCCCATGGTGCTGAATAGCTGTAGCAATACCACCACCATTAACCTCAGAAAGACTCTTGTCAACATAAAATGCCGCTTTCTGATGAGGATTTTCACCATAACGAAGAGAATTTATGTGCGAGAAAGGAACTGTAAAGCTGGGAGGGAATTTATCATCTAAAAAGACCAAAAAAAATTCAATAAATGTACTTCACTTACTAAACATGACAGTTAAACAGATTCATTAAGTTTTACTTTCGAACGTAACATTTATATGTCATTGATGTTTGGGTTTATGAAAGAAGGGCATTTCCAGACCACCTCCAAACCGATTTTGCAATTAAAGAGATTGACTTGTTCCATATAACAATTTCGTATCTTATAAATAAGATGGCTTATACATAGTTTCTGATTGCCCAAAGTGTTAATGGTTACTGAATGATACGCATAAGCAGAAAACACTACCTCCAGCAGTCTGTTTCCACAACCACTCTGAAACTGCAGAATCATAAGCAGCAACATGTTGAAATGCCTTCCAAGCAAGTTTTCTCCTGAACTGTTGATCATCCTGGTTTCCTTTAAGAAACTCTAGGAGTGAAGGATAGTCTTCAGAATCAACAACCACCAAGTCATCCTTGTGATTCTGTTCAATAGCTGCATGTCAGATGGAACAGGTAATAATAAAAGAAAATTAATATTCAGCTTCACATGTTAAATTATTACACACATGCCACATTAGGCACTGAATTAAACAGCTTTTGCCTCACAAAATGCTGTTTTTGTATTATTCAAGGGACTTGAGGATTATTCAAAGATGTGAGATTGAAAGAAAGAAGAATATCTCATAAATTTGTAAACATGTTGGACTTATCTACCCCATTAAGCCCCAAGAATGTCAAATCAATTTGAACAGCATCAATTTTTAATCAGCCCACAACTTGTTAACAGCATACTGAAAACCACAAATAAAATGTTCACATATTTTTATAAGATAAATGCAGTTCTGAGAACATGTTGGGTTTCTAACACACTTGACGGTGCCCTTCAACTCCAAACTATGCCCCGTCCCCTTCTTTTATGTTTTAGGTCAGTATGGACTTTGTCCAACAATAATACCATACCACAAGATAAGACTGCAGAAATACTTTCAGCATCTCTGAAAAAGGAAAAACAAAATAAACCAACGAATTGATCAGAGGCTTAAAGAGTTGGAAAAAATTGTGTATATTGAGTTATAGATTTTTAAGAGCAAAGGGAAATGCAACATAACTGTTCTATCAATAGAAGTTAACAAGTCAACATTGTAATTTAGTGAATCACCTTTGCAGCAGCTCTGATCATGGCAGGGCCACCAATATCAATGTTCTCAATTCCATCCTGGAAATCAATCCCTCCCACAGAAGTAACTTTATCATAGAATGGGTAGAGCTTTACCGCCACTAAATCAAATGTACCTGTAACGATAGTGTTTTAGCAGAAAGCAAACATCTACATAACAAGTGTCTATACAAATTGCCCAAAGGAAGAAAGAAAAAAGACATTGAAGAAAACAAAATACCAACAATTATGCAAGCATTCTAAAAGAGCTCAATTGTCACTCACCTATTTCGTGTTCACTGAGAACATCCATGTGATGCTTTTGGTCTCTTCTAAAAAGAATACCTCCATGAATGTTTGGGTGTAAAGTTTTCACATGACCATCAAGCTGGAATAAAAACTAGAATTAATACTGTAACTCCAACAGAAAATCTATTATTAGGTTTTGATAACAAATTTTCTTGGAAATGATAAGAGGGTGCAATACCTCATTAAAAAGCTTTAAAGCAAGATAATTTATAATGTTTGATACTAAATGGCCTTCCTAACGCTACTCGCATTAAGGAGGTTCTAGGAGGGGTGATATGGGCACAGTCCTAACTTCAAAAGTTCTAACATAATAGACAGCTCCAAGAATGCAAATGGAAACTCTTGTTAAATTTACAATAATAAGTTGCTAAATGAAGTTTTCCCATTTTTGAAGATTTGTTTATGCAATAAAAACTTCTTTCTATTCAAGTTATATTCCTTAGAACTATCATATTCAACAGAAATACAACATGATTATAATGCAATAGAATGAAAAGTCATTAACTATTAAAAAAGAGCATCTCACTCTATCAGTTGGGAGGAGAAAAATCATAAATTGGATAAAAAAATTTCCATCTTTCAGCACAAAATCATTACAGATTCAAAGAAAAAACCAATTTTGATATGGACTCTCCATCATATATCAAACAGTCATTTTAAAAAAGAAAAAAAAAATTAAAGACAATATAAATATGACATTAATGCTAGGTTGAATTCAACAAATAATTTTACCATTTCTGGAAAACAGGTTAGCTGCTCCACTTTAGTCACAGACACCCCAGATTTTTCTAGAGCAGTAGCTGTTCCTCCAGTAGAAACGATTGTGTATCTACACATTACCCAAAAGGCTTCATCATAAGCTCCTAAAACAAACTTGCTACATAAACATAGTTTTTTAAGCGTTCTCAAGCAATTTTTTCCTCATAATAATCACCTAACTTAATAAGCCAAGAAACAAAAAAAAAAATATTGAAGAACAGAACAAAGAGGAACATGGTTAAAGAATTTACCCCAATTCTTGTAAACCAGTTCCAAGAGATGCCAAATCCTTTTTATCTGACAAAGATATCAACGCTTGCTTCTTCCCTGTAAGAAAGTTCCAAAACATACGAATATTACCAAATCATGTCATTAAAAAAATAAAATAAAAGAACTATGTAAAGGAAATAATAAGGTACCAGGAGAAGAGAACTGGAGCTGATGGGTTGAAACAGATGCGGTTTGAGATTGGGCCATGGCTCTGATTGGAGAAAAGCTCGGCCGCAGAGAGGAAGTGTGGACCCGAACGCAGAAGATAGTATCAGAGGAAGCAGGTATTCTTTTTTGGCGAATAATAGCGCAGAGGATGTTGGAATACGGCGGTTGTACAATGCTGGCAGGTAGAATGGTGACGATTGCGGCAGACAACCTAAGCATCTCTGTTGCTGTTCTTGTTTGTACTGACTACACACTTGAGCACTTGGGTTGCTCTCTTCTCTTCTCTTCCCTTCCCTTCTCTACGGACTATAATTACGGGTTCCTATCGCTACGTTTTGCCATTTTACGCAACTACGCTACACCGAGTTACAAATGGGGGTAATTATCAAATTAGTCCTTGTATATCTGCAAAAATAACGTTGAGTTCGTACGTTTATAACTTTTATCCAATTAGTCTCCGTCGTTCGTATTTGTACACAAAGGGTAACAGGTTGTTTATTAATTTTTACCAATATATTCTTGATTTAATATAACATAAATTCCTAAAATAAATATTTAAATTTGGTTAACTAAAATTTGAGAAATAAGACAAAATTAACTTATGGTTAACAACAATAATAATATTATGATGAATCGTTTGCACTATCAATTTTTTATTTTTTTAAAAAAAAAATTTATGCAATGGTGAAGAATGTACAGACGTGCCATAACAACAATAATTTTTAAATAACGGTGAATTAAGATAGATTGATGATAACCAATCGACATCAAAGGGTGGGGAAAGGTTTTTTCTCATAAGATTTTCCATATTGTCTGCATAATTACAAAGTATACAAATGCTGTTGATAATTCATGTAATATGATATCATGTACTTTCATTTATTTTTTATTTTTTTTATTTTTATCTTTGAATATTTACGTTTTAAAGAGTCTATAAAACTTAGTTTATAGATGATCAGTTCAACTATGAAATAAGTTGTAATATAATTAATGGTTTTGTGTGTCAGTATTAAAAAAAAGTCAGATTCGTTGAGGGTGAGGGGCTCAAGAGCCATCAACAACTTTTCTTTTGAGTGTCAAAATGGAAGTGGGAGATGGTGAGCAACACAAGTGAAAGAAGCAAAAGCAAATAATTTAACTAATTGATGCCTTCGTTTTGATGATTTTTTAATAACATTTAACCAATTTTCTAATGGAAGTTATCATGACCAATCTTCTTTTCTAACTTTTCGAAATTTCTTATGCTCCTTTTGTACATCTTTCACACAGAATTAAATTATGTAAAGATGCCACCCTTCTTCTGGGTTATGAGCATTAAATATCTCAGATAATTAATTCCCATGAAATGTAATTCCTTACAATTTTAAAATATATAATTGTAGGTAATAAATGGTTGAGGCTTGAAAATCCCTTCTTGTAACGTGGTTATGACTCATGCCTTAAAACAATATCTCCAATTTATAATTATTATTATCATTAGAGAGAAAAATTAATAACTGGAACTTTAATAAATAGAGAAAATTTTGAAGCAGAACAATTTTGTGAAACACAAGGCCCTCAAGGGCACTGAAACTGAACAACATTTACAAAATAGCTGCTCCTAAACTGGGAAAAAGCACAAAGAAAGAAGAAAAAAGAAAATCATCGGCATCTTCCACACTTCTTAGGCTTTTCAATATCAAACTGCGGATAGCTACCCCATGATTGTCCAATTCAAAATCCAAAAGAAAGCAAATGGATTTTGTTGTATATCAATAACCAACAACGTCAGGATCTCATTCCTCTAATTCTGTTGATCTTAGCTAGTTGACACCAGCAAAAGAAATCATATCTTTCTAATCAACTACTTATTAATTCCACATTCCAATCCAAAATAAAGTGAATATCAGAGAGAGACTCCGGTTTCATTATCAAAGGTATCCCGGCAATGCAATAGGTATGAGCAGCCACTTTTTGTTATAGAAGGACAAAAAATATTTCAGCCAGCAGCACCATCATAAGTAGCGAATCCACTTGACTGTTCAACTTGAATAGCACAAGTTCGGAAAAAGCAAATAACAAATTTCAAAAGTTAATCATGTAGGATGAAAAAGTCGGGTGGTCATATGGCCACAACGTTGACAGCTTATACTCAAGTGGCTAACGAGAGAGGTGTTTCGTTTGCAAATGTTTTGATGGCATGAATTTCATGTATTTGTTTCCCAAATGGTGAGGGAGATTTCAATCCAGGTTGTTTATGCCGAGTTTCAAAATCTGCTTTTGCGTCCTCCTCACACTTGTCTTGCAGAATTACTTTGTATTGATCAAAAAACTCTTTCATGGAAGTTTTGCTTTGCATGTATTTGTCAAAGAAAAAATTTATGCTTTCTGATCGTTGAAGTGTAGAAATCCCAGCCAAAAAAAATGCCTCTCACAGATGTTGGTATCCACCGTTCACGTTCTTCATACAATGATTGAAACCACGTGTCATTTCATAAATTGAACCTGGCAACAATTTTCTACCATCTCATCTCAAACTGTTCACATGTAAAAGATTTAAAAGTACACTTGTTAAATTTGGTCATAAAGTTTTCATGTTGCCTCATCACATAACTCAGCTTCTCAGGAATCTTGATAAATATATGCGACAAACAATAACAATGACGAGAACCAGAGAATAGTTATGCAATAACTTCTTTCAGAGCATTGTCTTGGTCAGTAAGAATCATCCTTAGATTATGTCCACCCATTGCTATGAGCCATGCCCGCATAAGCCAGATATAGGTTGATTCATTCTCATCTCCAACTGATGTGCAACCCAGCAAAAGAACCTGGAAGTGATGGTTCGCACCAATAAAAGGGGCGAGTGACAGTTTATATTCATTCTTGATTTATGTGGTGTCAAAAAAAAATACATCATCAAAACCGCTACCATCTCAAGCCTACTTTTGGTTTCAACCCAGAAGACATTTCTCGATCACATCTCCTCATTCAGATCTATAGCATAATAGAAGTTAGGATTCTCAACTTGCATATGGATAAAATGATCAAGCATAACTTGAGCATTGCCCTCCACTAAAACTAAATTTTGAGCACTTCTGGTGCAAGCAGAGTACTAGCATGTCTCCTCGAGAATTCTTCTTTGCTGAAAAAAAGGAACAATAACTCCTTTATAGCAGTTAATGGGCTTTGTTGTACGTGGATGTTAGTTTCTGCATTCTTGCTATTTGTTCATGGTTTATGCTTTAGTGTTAGCTTACTTTTAGCCAGCTATTTCGGTTAGCTGCTTGTTTGTAATTAACTATTTAAAGCTTTCAGTTGTTAATATAATTCAGATAACCTTGAAAATTCTATTTCACTTGTGTTAGAGAAATTACAAACTCTCTGTAAGTGATTTTCAAACCCTTTTAGAAGTCAATGTGATATTGAATTTTTTGAAAGTTTACATTTCTATATTTTGCACATCGAAATTGGTATCAGAGTCACGTTTTCAATTGAATATTCTCTCTCATGCCTGAACCAGAAGCGGCCTAATTTATAACACATGAACCAAGATTCCAACAACCTGAGTCCTTTAAACCCACGCATCAACCTAACCCAAGACACAAGTCCAACCCAAAACACCAACCCATCTCAAATTCCCACCAATTTGCAGCAACAGCTTGACCGATTATCCCAAATACTAGGCACTATTATGCATTGGCTTGACTCCATTGAAAAACGTAGTCGTAGTGATAAGAGCAGAGGTAACATGGGAGGGCAAGTAACTCCATACTACCAAGGAGGCTGGACTGACAGTGAAGGTGAGGGCTAATTTTAACTGGGAGGAGCAAGAGGTAAAACACTATACCAGCAACGTGATGATGAAACCAGACGAAATCTCGTAGATGAATTGACCAAACGTTTGAAAGTTGAAGTGTCCGATTTCATGGTAAAGCTCAACCCGGATGCGTTCCATGATTGGATAGCATTAGAGGATTATTTTGATTGGTTCTCTGTTCTTAAAGATTGAAAAAGTGCAATTTGCCAAGCTAAAACTGTAAGTACAGGCCTATGCTTGGTGGTGCAGTTTCGAGGAGTAACTACGCAAGACCCATCAACCAACCCATTATTGAGCGGGAAAAGATGAAAGAAAGAATAAAATCTAACTACTTACTAATGAATTATGAGAAAATGATTTATGAAGAAATGTTGCAATGGAATCAGGGCGCCAAATCTACTGTAGACCAATGTACCGAGCGGTTCAACGAACTCAATATGCGTAGCTAAGTACCAGAAACTAAAGCCCAAACATTAGGTAGTTTTTTGACTGGTTTAAAATAGAAATTCAACAAGGAAATGATCACTGCTCGAGTTTACAGTTTAGAAGAGGCTTACCAATTGGCTTTACAACTATAAAGGCAGGAACAATCTAGGAGCTTCAAATGGGGACTAGTAGCGGATATAGGTGCATTTCGATCATCGTTGGCACAAACCCAGAAATCCCAATTGGACGCAACAAAAGGGGCTACTCTCAGTGACAATAAGTAAAAAAAAAAAGATGAAAGGGAATGGTCCCCAATGTTATAAATGTTAGGGATATCGCCATTTTGCAGTTATTTATCCAACTCGAAAGTAGCGAGTAGCATTCATGGGGGAACCGGAACAGACCAACATGGAGGATATGGGAAGCAAGGGTTGACGAAGAGGAACAAAAAGTGGCTACAATAAAGGAAGAACACTTAGCAAGCAGCTGATCTCCTTCTCTCTGTCATTCAGAGTGTTTTGACCGGCCAAAAGCAACCAGAAGAGAAAAAAAAACATAACGAGAGATGCGGCAACTTTTTTCACACTTGAATGGCTCATAAAAGTGGGTCCCAAAATGTAATTATCGACAATAGAAGTGGAATGAATGTAGCCTCAAAGGAATTGGTTCATCGACTATAAATTAAACAAGATGTCCATCCCACCCTAGTTGGATCAATGATTCCAACACAGTGCCTGTAACTTTTTGGATTCTCATCAAGTTTTCTTTAGGAAATATTTATTCCGATGCCATATGGTGCGATGTTCTTCCAATAACTGTGTGTCACTTGCTATTGGGATGATCATGGCTTTATGATCGAAATGTTAGTTATAATGGGTTTGCTAGCACCTTGTTAGTTTCGAAATAGGAAGTTTGTTTTGGATCCACTTTCTATTTCAGAGTTGGACAAGATCAAGGAGTCAATTCAATCCTTTCTATGCGAGCATTCACAAGAGAGATTCAAACAGAACCCATCACTTATATGTTGATAAGCCGAACACTGAAAGAATATGGTGGGAATGTCCTAACTGAAGTTCATCTATTCTTCAAGAATTTCACACATTCATGCCACGAGAATTGCAGAAAAAACTACATCATACGACTCGGCTCAACACTACCCAACCTTCCCCACTACTGCAAGAGTCCTACAAAAAACAAAGAGTTGCAATGACAAGTTCAGCAGCTATTGGACAAAGGATTTGTTCGGGAAATTCTTAGTCCATGTGCTGTCCCCGCTTTGCTTACACCAAAAAAAGAATGGCAGCTGGAGGATGTGCATCAAAAATTGTGCAACGAACAAGATTACAATTAAGTACAGGTTTTCCATCCCTCATCTATTTGATATGCGAGACCAACTAGAAGAAGCCACCATCTTTACCAAATTGGACTTGCATAGTGGATACCACCAAATTCGCCTACGTCCCAAAGATGAATAGAAGAAGACTTTCAAGACAAAAGAGGGTATTTATGAGCGGTTAGTTATGCCTTTTGGCTTAACAAACACTCCCAGTACTTTTATGGGGGCGATGACACAAGCACTAAAATCATGCTTGGGAAAGTTTGTTGTCGTCTACTACGATGACATCGTGGTTTTCAGTTAATCCATATCAGACCATGCTGCACATCTTCGGCAAGTCTTTGAGACAATCCAAGATTGACCTATGCCTTGTTCTTTTACTAATATTAGGAGTTTTCATGGGTTAGCACGTTTTACAAACGATTCATTCAGCATTTTAGCACTATCATGGCGCCAATTACTGAATGTCTGAAAGCCAAGACTTTTGTGTGGACTCCAGCAGCCGCAAAAGCCTTTATAGAAATCAAATGGTGGCTTTCTATAGGCCCCTGTTTTTAAGTTACCCGACTTCTCAAAAATATTTGAAGTCGCAGGCGATGCCTCTCATGTGGGAATAGGCAGCCAGGAGGGACATCCAATAGCCTACTTTAGCCAGAAATTTAACTAGTCTAGGAAGAAGTACTCGGCTTACGATGTTGAATTCCATGCTCTTATCTCATTCATCGGGAGTTTATTTTATTCACCGACCATAATTCTCTTAAACATCTTAATTCGCAGAGTCGATTGCAGGCCAAACGTGCACGGTGGTTCGATTATTTATAACAATTTGGTTTTACAATTAAGCACAAAGTGGACAAAGACAATAAAGTGACAGATGCATTAAGTCGGTGTCCTCACCTTCTAACAATTTCTTCTGTTAACTCCACAGGTTTTGAGGCCATAAAGACACTTTTTGCAACTGATCTTGATTTCAAAACACCATGGACTCTCCTACACGAAAACCCAACTATTGCCAATAATGGGTTTACTCTTCGGGATGGTTATTTACTCAACGATTCTGACCTTTAAATCCCTGCTGGTTCTATGCAAGAATTCCTCATCCAAGAACAGGATGGCAGCGACCTTACTGACCATTTTGGCTCCAACAAACACCAGCTTTGGTTAAAGACAGATTTTTTGGCAAAAACTCAAGCGATTGTGGCCTAATGTCGAATTTGCCAGACCAATAAGGGAGCCGAAACAAGTATTGGTCTTTATACCCCATTGCCCATCCCACGCCCTTTGGATCGTCATCAACATAAGTTTTGTCTTAGGGCTGCCTCGGACATAAAAATGCCATGATTCGGTAATGGTGGCAATGGATCACTTCTATAAAATTGCCCACTTCCCTACCTTATCGATTCAGCTATGATGCTTCGCATGTAACTGACTTATTTTTAAAAGAGATTGTCCGCCTCTGTGGTGCCCCTTTATCCATCGTAACTGATCGCGATGTTAAATTTGTAAGTTACTTTTGGAAGACATTGTAGCAAAGCCTGGTACAAAGCTCTCTTTGTCAAGTGCTTTTCACCCTCAGACAGATAGTCAAACTAAGGTAGTTAATCGCAGCTTAAGCAATTTATTAAGATATTTGATTGACAATCATACTGCCAGCTAGGATTTGATCTTGCCACATGCTGAATTTGCATACAATGACTCAGTAAATTAGATTACAAGATGCAGGTATTTCAGTTGATTTATGAATTGGAAACTAACACACCGTTGGACGTGAGCTCTTTGCCATTACCCAAACGTCCTAGTGAAGCTGGATTAGATTTTTCGAGTTATATGAGGGCTATGCATGAGGAGGTTCTACACAAGATTGCTCTCCAAATACAAAAATATGCTCCCACGCAAATTTAAAACTCAAGAATATACAGTTTGCGTTGAGGAGCAAGTCATGATCCGACTTTAGCCTGAGAGATTTCCTCTGGGAAGCTTCAGTAAGTTGCACGCCTGAAGAGCTGGCCCCTCCTCCATTCGGCAAAAACTTGGAGCTAATGCATATGTTGTTGATCTCCCACCAGAATTTCACATCAGCCCTGTGTTTAATGCGGAAGATCTTACTCCATGTCCAAATACTTTTATAGAACCACCTTCTGTCACTCCTCTAGCTCAAATACTTTCCATCCCACTATCTACCGAGGACATTACAGCCATCAGTGATCATCAATTTGTCGCCACATGACGTGGGGAATATCACAAATTCTTGGTTCAATAGAGCAACAAACCTGCATCTGAATCTGTTTGATTACATGCTAATGAGGTTCTTCGCATCAATCCTAGTCTTCTTGATTCTTATTTGTAGAAAAACTTATCGGAGTCAAGGTCTTTGGGGGGGGGGGGGGAGGTGTGGGCAGCAGTTAATGCAAGCAACTAGCACATCTCCTGGAGAATTCTTATTTGCTCAAGAAAAAGGAACAATAACTCCATTATAGTAGTTAGTTAATGGGCTTTGTTGTACGTGGTTGTTAGTTTCTGCATTCTTGTTATTTGTTCATGGTTTATGCTTTAGTGTGAGCTTATTTTTAGCCAGTTATTTCGATTAGTTACTTGTCTGTAATTAACTATTTAAAGCTTTCAATTGTTAATACAATTCAGATAACCATAAAAATTCCAATTCTCTTGTGTTGGAGTAATTACAAACTCTTTAGAAGTTAATATTATATTGAATTTTCTGAAAGTTTACTTCTATGTGTTTTGTACATCAACTTCCTAACTAACTTGTTGAACTACTTTTCTGATTATCAAGTTTCTTATACCCACAAGATTTTCTGGACATTGTGACAAACATTCTTTTTGTTCTTTCTCAAATAGCATTTAAGGCATCAACATTACCTAGATCTAAATTCCTATAACCCCTAAAGTAATATGCTGGTCTGAGAATTTTTTTATGGTTATGCTCCTTTATGAAATTGCAAATAATCCATCTTTCATCTTCTTGCCCTCTCTTCACATGCATGCAAGCCTTGTAATCTGTTGTTGATCAAGATCAATTAATTCTACCTCGTTTCTTCTGATAGGAATGCTTGTCGTACAATCTGCATTAGTGGCTTCTGCAACCTTAACTGTTCTTGATTCTCGCTTATTTCCATACCTTGTACAAACAAATTTTGCATCAATTAACCTTCCAGATATTTTTGTTGGACGGCTAACTTTTATTATGGTGTCAAAACCCATTGATTTGGCATACTCGATATAGAAAGAAAATGCTTCTTCCTTTAATTCAAATACCATTCCCTCTTGGGACTCTGTAGTCTTCATGGAATTCAAGTTAATTTGATCTCGAGCATACACTTTCTATCTACCATCTACCACTATTCCACTAATGTTAGGTCTAGTAATTTTCCTTATTATTGTCAGAATTATTTGTACAATTCACAATGATTCCACTTCTATTACTCCCTTCATCATCGGCATTAACCATATTGAATATTGATATTCACATTAGTTCAATTATCTTCCTTATAATATTACCTTGAATGTTGTTCCAGATGTATTCCCATGGAGAACTACTTAAAGCAAGCATTCCATTCAACCTTATGTCCCTGAAAAAAGTAAACCAGACAACATGCACATTTTAGATGCTAATGAAAGAGTAACAGAAAAAACCACCAAGAAGTTTAGTACGTGATGATGTCCTAATTTCGTGTTTTAAATAAAATCTCAGGACATGAATATGGGTAATATGAACAATATTGAAAATCTCATACAAAATCCGACTAACCGTGAGTAAACCAAGGGAAAAGAGTACTACCATCCATTAATCCAAACCAAAAATCACTAAAGTGAAATTGACGAAAGGGAATTAGAATGCCAAGACATACTTCACATAATTGAATATCTTAACCAACAAGAATCAATACAACAGTTCAACAATGAATTTTTCACAACACAAATCAACATTTGAGTAAATATGCCATTTACACAGTAACCTATGAGACTAACACATAAAACCTGTCAAAAAAAAAAAATCCAAATGCCAAGTACCCACCTCTCCAAATTTCTTAATCAACAGCAATACAATATCTCTAACAGTCAAAAATTGAGAATTTCCGACAAAAGAATTGTCAGATACTCACTTCACAAAATCGACTAACTAATAAAATTATAGCCCATGTAACAGTAAAATATTCAAAATTTAACTTATTACAAACAAAATGAACTTAGAAAGGAGCTAAAAACAATAGCAAAATTCAAATGTTTCAGTGACTGAAGAACATAGTAATTAAAAAAAATTTTCTTGAATAAAAAAAAAGAGTGATTACAAATAGAAATTATTAAGAGTGGGTAAGATATTTTGCTTGGAATTGAAAGAGTTTGATAAGCACTATGATACAATCAAAGAGAGGGTGAAATTTTTCTAGACAAGTAGGTTTGTTTTTGATCCATGATTTTGAATTAGGGTAAGAAAAATGAAGACGTACATGCAGTTTTACATTTGAGAAATTTTTTAAAATAACTTTATTTTAACTCCTCTTAATATTTTTAATTAATTTTAAAATATTCTTATCAAAATAACCACTTAAGATAATTTTATTTTTAAACTCTACTTTTTACACTTATAAATATAATTCATAAACACACTTTTTCTTTACATGTGTTAACTCTCAAATTTCAATCAATTTCAATATTAAATCTTTTAACAAATTATACAACGATGGTACAACATTTCAACCATAAATTAAAAGAAAAATAAATTTTATACTTTAAATTTTTTAATAATTTTTAATTAATTTAAAAATATATAAATATTGTTACAAATGTGATATTTTATTTTATTTAGTGATCTTGTAAATTTTAATTTGAATTATAAATGTAATATTTTATTTGTTAAATTTGTTATCATTGTGATTTGTATGAAAATTTGATTGAAAAATAATTGGGAGAATATTGATTATTTAAACCTTGGGTTGGCCAACTCATGACACTATTTAAATATTTAAATATTTATTTTAAATATATTTGATAAAAATTTTATTTTATTATTTATT
>CP135547.1:5101271-5130408 GCA_032402905.1 Khaya senegalensis | reverse complement strand
GACAGTAATTTCTTATATTCTTCATGGCACTTGGGGTATTTTTGAGTGATTTTTGCACAGCAATTTATCCTGTAATTGCTATTGATGGGACATTCTTAAAGGGTACATATCGAGAGACCATGTTTGTTGCTGTTGCTTTTGATGGGAATGAGCAAATTTATCATGTGGCATTTGAAGTGGGGGGACTCTGAAAATGATGTATCGTGAGAGTGATTTTTAGAGAAATTACGAGATACACTTGGACCTATTTCAAATATAATATTTATGTCAAATCGACATAATAGCATAGTGAAGGAAATAAGAATCGTGTTTCCTTATTCGTATCACGATTTTTGTGTATACCATATTGAAAGGAATCTCAAATCGAAATACAAGTTTAAAGACCATAAGAAAGACGCATTTCTGATGAGATTTTATATTACTGTCAAGGCATTTGTGTTTAGTGAATTTGAAAAGTATATGGATAAATTAATATCGATACATCCTGAAACTGTAAACTATTTAGAAAATGAGATGAGATTTCACAGATGGGTAAGATGTCATTTTTTTAGTTCAACAATACAATAAAATGACCACTAACATTGCCGAAAGTATCAATGCATTGTTAAACAATGCACGTACTCTTCTAATTACAGCCTTCACAAATTGGATACAATCAGTGTTACAGCATTGATTTTATGAGAAAAGAGAGAAAGCTGCTACAAATGATGAAGACACCTTAACTAGAATAGCAACTGATAAAGTTAAAGTGAAAGATAGCATCTCTCTTACACTATCAGTTTATCCAGTTTCTCAATTTGAGTTTGAAATTAGAGGTAAAGGAGAAATTTTTGTGGTCGATTTGAACTCAAAGACATGTCAATGCAGGCGCTTCAACTTACAATAATTATCATGTACTTATGCAATGACAGTAATTAGATATATTAAAGGTCGGTATAGAGATTTTTGTTAAAATTATTATAAGAATAGCACACTCCTAGTAGTGTAAGCATCAATTCAACTAATAACATCACACTCGATTCTGTGCATATCCTCCCACATATCATAAATATCATCTCGCATATCACAAAAATCTGTACTTAATGCCTCGAATCGATCCATCATAACCCTCTTAAACTCATCGTCGTAATATGATGGCAGTGGGAATGAATGATGTGATGATGATGTAGGAAAATGATGCTAGGGCGGTACAAGATAATAATTCTGTGGTGACACAGGAAAGTGATACTATAATAGCAATGGAGTATCATATTGTGATGGCATAGAAGAATAATACTGGGGCGGCACTAGAAAATGATGTTATAACAACACAGGAGAATGATGCTATGACAACATAGAAGAATGATGCAGTGAATGAGTAAAAGAGGTGTCATGTAACAAACGAACATATATGTATTAGTTAAATACTAATTTATTTTGATTATTTAAAAATTAAAATTAAATTACATCAATTTATAGTTCCTATGTGGGTGAAACATATCCTACTGTCATCTCCACTCATACGCAAATTGCCCCCGTATATACCTTGTGGTTGAATTATCTCAAATAATTCAACCACATGTAATAAATTTATCTCAATAGATTTAGAGTGTAACATGTAAAGTACCTGCAACATATGCAAAATAATAATAATAATAATAATAATAATAACAATAATAAATTTTCATAGTTGCGATCACATAATAATTAATTGTATAATATATTAATTTGAAACTAAATATTTACTATAGATCGGCTAAACAAGTGCCTATATACTGTTACTTGACTTAAAACTCACTTAAGATTTTTTCACTGTAACATCCGTGGAATATTATTACTCACTGTAACTGTAAATATATTTTGCAAACTAGATATAGACTCGTAAATCCATACTTACATAATATAAATTATAAATACTTGAACGTGCTACACAATTAACAAGAATTATAAATTAAATACTAATATTTGTGATAAATACCTGAAATGCAATAGTCATCCTAGTAATATTATACTTTTCCTTAAAGGTTTGCCTAAAAGTTCTAAATGTGCAGCATTCTAAATGTGCAGCATTCTTCATGTACTTATTATACTGCAAAGGGATCGATCGTCTCAAGGATTGAATCGTATAAAGATAGATGGCAAATCCCTATGGATATCTGTTAAACTGATCAAAATCCTCCAATATATCAAACAATTATAAGTTTACATGAACTCTTCCATCCCTACCAAATAAGTACCTCTCTAGTAGGTAAAAAAATGACAATCGCACCGCATCAATGTCTAGTATACTAGAAAAATCTAACTCATCAGATACTGTATCTATATTATCTAAAGTAATGATAACTCAATCCCCAAAACTGCATCCCTCAATCGTGTACTCTTAGGGAGATCTAAATCAGAAAAATGTCTATAATGAAGACCAATAATCAACCCAAATTTTACTCATGAGAAATGAATAGTCTGACCGCCAATAAGAAACCACATTTCATTATGATCACCATTCGCATGTACCTCGTATAGCAACATATAATGAATCAAAATGAGTAAATGATGTAAATCTCTAATATCCAAAAAGTGCCCAAAGCATGTTTGCTTGAATATATCAACTTATGTCGCACTTAATTTTTTTCTTATATAGTCTATCACTGTAAATCGTACTAAATATGATGTCTACGTGAAAGTGGTAATAAGTGGTAATATGTGCTAATCTTCATCTGAAGTTGATTTGTCATTTGTTTATGAAAAATTATAATAATAATAATTAGACATTACCAAACGTTACAAAGAATAAATATAACTCAACTTAATAAGAATTTATAAAATTAAATAAGTTTATTTATAATTTAACTAAATTAACAATAAAAAAATCACAATAATAAAAAAAAATAAAAAATAATGCTAAGATATATGACTTTTTACCTAATTCAATTGTTTAACTAAATTAAAATAATAATAATAATAATAATTTAATTAATATTTGATTAAATAATAACTATGGCATAAATAAACATTAAATTTTAGTTATTTATCATTATTTTCAAATAACATGTCATTAAATATAAATTTTGAATATTTACTATTAGTATTTTCAAACAATATCTAATTCAATATAAATAATTAAATTAAAAAGGCAAGTCCTAAAAAGATATATAAGATTGAGTAATTTAAATATTATTTTGAACTAAATTTTAAATTTAACCGTTTAACTAAATTAAAATAAATCACAAAAAAATAATTATAATTTAAATTTAAATAATATATTAATTAAATAATAACTACAGGCAAAAAAAAAAGCATTATAATTCATATAGCAGTTTCAAACAATATCTAATTAAACAATAAGCTAATTTGTTATTTATTAGTATTTTTAAACAATATCTAATTAAATATAAATAATTAAATTAAAAAGATATAAGTCAATTTAGCATGATAGTTATTTATCTAATAGTTAAAATAATTTATTTGTATTTTTTATTTTAATTATTTAACTAAATTTTAGATAAACATATTATAAATGATAATATAATTAAATTATTAAATATTATAATTAATTAATAATATAAAAAATTAATTAATAATTTAAAGAGAAGAAAACACCCAGCGCGTGCGTTAATGCGATTGGGCGCATGAACCAGGGGCAACATTAGCCCATGATTCACACACCCAGACACGTTCGTTGCGCGCACCTGGGCTCCCTAGACCCGAGCCAAATTCAGCCCTAGTCCAGAGGGCCTAGCTCATGTAGGCCACGTGCCTATGCGCATGGACCAAGGCTGACGTGGCCTTGGTCTACACGCACTCGATTGCACAGACCAAGGTTGGTGTGGCTCTGGCGTGCATTTTCGGGCGCGTGCAGTGCTCACGCTTGTGTGCATGGACCAAGGGCAAATCCAGCCTTGGTTCACACACCTATGCACATGGACCTAGGACAGATCTAGCCCTGATTCACACGCCCGACATCTTCGTCTTCCTCATCTGGTTTCTTCATTTTTATCCATCTTGTACACCCAAAATTTATTCCTTTTTCAATTTTTTTTAACTACTTACACATTTATTTTATAATATCTACATATTTTAATTATTAATTTTCACAATTATCATACTCATACGTATTATTAACTAACTAAAAATTAATACTTATAAATATTTTTAAACTTATTAATAAAATAAAAATTAACAATATAAGTAAGACTAATCTCATTTTATTTTTGTTGTTGTCAAAATTCGTTAGCTCGTATGTGTGTGTTTTCAAAGATGAAGGTAAAGAAGAGAATGGAGAAGGTGAAGGGAAGTGGAAAGTAAAAAGGTTAATTTTGAGGGTAAAATTATCAATATAATTTAGTTATAAGGATAAAATAGTTAAAATGGATTATTTTGGTAAAAATTTTAAATGTAAATAAAAGTTAAAATAGGATTATTTTCAAAATTTTTCCTTTTGCAATTATGATACTCATGTTTTGTTACAAGTACTGGGCCACGTCACATGCCACCTGGACTGACATTAAGTTTGTTACGTTCACTCACATTTTAAGAGTAATTTAAGTGTACCGTTTCGAGATTTACAAAACTTATAGATAAATAACAAGCTTTTCCAAAATAATTATTTCCTTCCCTTAATTAAGGATAGTAATTTTTAACATGATATAAATACAATACAAAATTTATAAATTTAAATTGATATAAAATAATATAATTATTAAATATGTAAAATTGCACTAATTTATTTATAATTTAATAAATTTATTTTTATCTTTTATTTAAAAAAATTTTCATTATGTTTATCCATTTTTAAAAGTCATTTAGGTATATTTAGATAAAATTTATTAGTATTTGATAAAATATTACCATAAATATCACACACATATATAAAAATATAAATAAAAAGATATTAAATATGTGGCATATTTTCAACCCATTTAACCATTTAATAATTATGTTGGTTTAGAATTTTTATTTTTTAATACAATTATTAAAAGGATCAAATTTGATTTAACTTCTTTTAACACGAAGTGATAAATTGGAATTGTCATCCTTACCCTTAATATTAAGAAACCATGACCATTAAATAAAATTTTTAAAAATAATATAAATAACTCAAATATCCTTGATTGCAAATAATATGGAGCATTTAAAAACTAGGAGGATAATGAGTCGTGATAAGATTATATATTATAAATTTGACATGGGTTTGACTACATTACCCACAAGTATCATTACACCCATTTTTTCAAGTTTTCTAAAGTTATTTCAAAATTTTTATTCATATTTTAAGTACCATTTATTATATATTTTAAATTTTTCTTAACATATTTCAAAATTTTTATTACGTATTTTAAGTATTATTTATCATTAAGTTATTTTATATGTTTTAATATTTTTTTTATTTCAAGTTCTATAAAGGTTATTTTAAGTTCTATAATTGTAAAATTTTTGAATTGTAACATTACTTGAAAGTATCTTAGGCGTATTTGACACAAATTAGTTATTGTTAATTGAGAAAAAATGACAAAATTAATAATTATGTGGTATTAGTGTTATTTATTTAATAATGTATTATGTTTGTGCTAAAAATTTCAAACTCGATAATTTATGTTTTAAATTTTACATTAATTATTTGACACTTTGGTTATATATTATATTCTAACAGCCGATTTTACAAAAATATTAATTTACAATTTCAAAGCAACATAGTTTTTATACACAACACTTTTCTAAATTGAGTTGAGTGAAATCAAGTTTTATGCATGATCTAATGTAGCAGAGTGGGTAGCCAAGATTTGATATCAACCTGCCGGCTAAAGTGAACAAAACACAATTTTATTTTTTTAAAAAAAAGGTTAATAATAATGTAAAAAAAAAAAATTAATTTGATAGAGAAACTCGATTATAATCTCAATTTTAGATGTAAATAGCAATAAAGAAGGTCATAACCTAAATAAATAAATTTAACATACTAGAAGAATTATTTATTATGATTTGCATTTGTATATGAATTAAATAGAATAAAGAGATATTAATATTAATTTATATTATGTACATTAATTTTAATTAAATAAAGTACTAGTGTTTATTTTGAGTGCAATTCGGACTATAGTCCCAAACAACTCCAAAATGCTCGGTGTTGATTCAATAAAACTTAATATCTTAATTTAGATTTTGGATGAGGTAGCGAAATTCCACTTAACTTTGAAGCAAAGTTAATTCTTTAAAGGGAGTTTAATTATTTAATGTCAATTCTTTGATTTTTTTTTTCAATTATTAAACTTTTAAAGTTTTTATCACAATAAAATTTTGCTAGATAAAAACACAAGAAATGTTTATTTCAAGAAATATTTTGAGAGTTTATTATCAAATATTTGAAGATTGTAATTACTTTTAAGAATTAATTTAAATTTATTGTGGATGCGAAAAAAATTAGATTTGAACAATGTTTCAATAAAAACTCTATTAATAAGTATAGACATGATAAAATAATTATCCTTAAAAATATATTTTGACACACTAAAAATGTATAACATTTTAGTAAAAATATATTGATTATTTTTATAATATTCATGACGACTTTGTTAAAATTTTGTAGAAATTATTTTATAGTTATAATATGACCACCCCTAAAAATTAACCATCAAAAAATTATTATTAATAAAAAATGAATAATAAAATAAATATGATAATTTCATTTTATATATATATATATATATAGTCATCATATTTAAATAGTGTTTTTTATTTCTAGTCATCATATTAATATTAGTAAAAACAATAATGAAATGTATTTAAAACACTTCAACAAAATACACAACAGTGTATTGATACCCAAGTTATAGATCTTACATATTTTTGCTTCAACTCATTGATATTTTCTTTTCAACCAAAAAAAAAAAAAATGATATGGGTTAGAGAAATCAAAATGTGATTTCAATAAGTTGGGTATTGAAATATTAAAGAAATAGAAATTTGCACCAATCTCATATTTGCCCAAAAATCATTATTCAATTCATAAATGAGGGTATCTATCTCAATACAACAAGCATAAGATGGATCTCCTCCCACAATCCTATAATAGCCGCACAAATATTAGGATAAAACTCAACTAGAATGCAATCTCACAAGGTGCATGAAATGTTCTTCCACGACATATAGCTTCTAGGTTTTCTCCGGCATAACAACAAAGTGGTGACACCTCCACACCTGAGCTCAAGAGCAAGCATGCCAAATACTGAGAACAATATAGAATCTCACGCAGCTACTTCGATGGAAAAGAGTCAGAAAAAGGGAGAGGGGAGTCAACAAGAATTAGTATTATCATTTTTTTTTTTTTTTTTGGTCCCCCCAAGTTTCCAAGTTTATTAGGTAGTATCTCCTAAATGACCTGGACAAATTCATATCAACCCACCCAAAGCAATTTGGCTAGATCGTAGACCTCTTCATTTTAGCGACCAATATACAATAAGATGTATCAGAAAAAATGTCCATGCCTTCCATTGAGCCAACAGCCTAATTTAATAACCAATATACTAGCATTTGCACCTTGCTGATATATCCTCATGCATGAAACTTGATAGGCAAAGGTACACAAAAGAAATCAAAATTACCAGTTGCACTTAATGGAGCTGAATGCGTCAAAAAGCCACCAGCAGCTATTACCCAGCGTGTGTGGAGTCAAAGAACAAGCAGTCTAGCACTGTCTGGGGTGTCAAAATTTGACCCATTGGCATTTTTTACTGGTGCAAACTCTTCCTCGCGTAATACCTGAAAATTTGCACAAAATATTTACCCGTACTACCCTCATCACAAAGACAAAAAAAAAAGGAGAGAGAGAGAGAGATTCCAGGCTTTGAGTAAGAAACAAGGGAGGATGGTCACCTCAAAAAGTACAGTTGTAGGAGCATAAGGAAATGAATCAAATATAAACTGCTCTAGCATAAACCCTGACGTATATCCATGGATAGAAGGTATCTTTTTCTCAGCAAGATGGTAACTGCAATCACAATGTCATTATATTAACATACATGTAAATATTAGAAATGTATACAAAGAAATACAATTTAAAAAAGTCACGATTTGAAAAGCATGACAAAGTTTATCCATCAAGAGAGTAAAAAGATACTGTAGAGGCTGAAAACAATACAGTCAGGTATAAATGACCCTAAAATTATTGTAAAACACCAAATGCGTATCAATGATGCAACAGATATAGAATACTTGGAGTCCTTTATTAACATGAGTCAATATGAGCTTGACTGATAAAGCTACAGCCAGGTAAAGTGACCCTAAGTATATTGCAATAAAAGACATGGCAGTTATGGTCATGATAAAAATCAATTTAAATCAGTATAAGACTGAGAGAAACCATCACTAACACCCTGTCTTTTTCAAGGCCATTAGCCACCTGATTTAGGAAATCCAAAGTGAACATGTGTAAGCAAACCTGAAACCCAAGAATGGTACAACAGTCAGAAAAACAAATTTTATTAGAATGCAATACCATTTTATTATTTCAAGTTATCATCTATTACTTGTGCCTCAGAACACCAAAGCAAAATTTAAATCCAACAAGCACTACAGTATTGTCAAAAAGCATGTCCATACATTACTCCAACAAAATCGAAGACGTCCAGTCTCCTGATTGATTGCAGAAGCCAATGAAGTATCTAACTCACTGTATTCAACCACAGTGAGAGGTCCACCTTTACCTCGCCTCACAAAGACCCCAACCTTTTCTTGGGGGTATGCCTGCAACAAACTCGAAAGGAAAAATAAGTATAAATTGTTAAGAGTCATACATTGTGAATAATAATCATCAGCAACGTGGTTAATATCAAATTCTACCAGTTCATACAGATAACAACACACATATATGCACTGATTACCAACATTAGTAATGACAAAGCTCAATAGAATAAACCTGGTTCATGTCTAGTGCATGCTGTATCCACTTACCTTTGATAGCTTGTTTCCAATTATTGATTGGAAAATATAGTGTTTCCTTTTATTAAACCTTTCAGATGATTTGTACATTAAAATTGAGAAGATTCTAGGCCAGATTAAATTCCCAAAAAGTGTTAAAAAGCTTTAAATTACACAGAGACAGGGAGAAAACGCCTTTTGACATGAAGGGCCACAATGCATTACCTGTTATTCAGGGTAAGCTCTAAACTAATAGAAAATTTTCCATCATGTGAAATGGTCAATCAAAATCCTTATTAGCAAGACCAATTTAAAAATGGCATGCCACAACTTTACAGGACAATCATGGCTAACAGTAAGCTGGCACATGCCACAAGAATCCATTCTCCCCATGGAAAGCAAGAAGGTGCCTCCCACTGATACTCAAGAGATCCCCAAATCCACAGAAGTCACCATCAAGTGAACCACAAAATCTATTGATCCTCAACCTCAAGGCCTCAACCCATACCATGTAACATAAGTTCTTCCTCCCTAAGCCTTGCCCTCAGCTTGGGTGGGTTCACATACTCTCATCTGGTTTCTAAGATATTATTTGTTCCGTTTGTTACACAACTTCTGTCCTGATACGTGTGATTATGTACTTGCAGAAATGTTTAATTTTTCAGATATCAACAAGCAGGAGATGCTGATTCATAACAAGAAAATTCCATGTATGAAGAGTCCCTTCACTGAAGATCTTCATTCTTAAAAATTACATATGGTTCTAAAAGAACAGTGAACTTAAAACCTACTCACAAAGTTCAGCCATGATGGAAGTTCCAACCAGAACCTCTATGGAAACAGGATATTGCTTCAAGGCTAAGTGTCATAGCCAAGTTACTTTCATTTATGTACATAAGTATCACACAGTTTAAAATCTAGCTGATCAGTAAAAAGAAGTAAGCATGGAATTTGACATATAAACGCCACATATTTTTAAACTACATGAAGATGGAGCCATGTAGATGCAAGGACTAGACAGGTAAAAGAAAATCAACCAGAGGAACTTTGAGTAGCTATTATTGTTAGTAGTGTGCTTTGTTCATTTCTTCTATTTTCCAGCAGATCATATGGAAGTTAATTCTTCATTAATAACTCTATGCAAGATGAATTACTGAGTTCTCTCTCTTTTTCTTTTTTCCACCAATAAGAAACATAAATCATTGCAAAACAGAAAATATGAGAACAAAATATCACAAGCCGTACACCACAAGCATCACTACATCAGAGGTAACTTTATAATCTTAATTAATCAGAATAATGACAACAATGGAATCTAACTTGCAATCTATTGGGAAAGCCTTCAAGTTTAAATTTTCCATTAATAGATATTAGTCAATTAATACGATTGAAGCTCCAAACAAGTCCAGATGTAAATATTAGTTACCTTGCGGACAACTTTTGCAGCAGCAGCGACACCTTTATCAATAAAATATCCCAAGAAAGTAGGATCACCCACGCGAACCTGCTTGCAAGACCTTAGTCACTATCTCTTAAATAGGAAATATCTGGAAACTTTCATCAAATAAAAAGAAATGGAAGGAACAAGAAACTTGCCAGTGCATTGTCAACTCCATAGCAACCCACATATTTAATCCCTCTCATTGCCATATCTTCTAATAGTTTTGATGACTTCAGAGCTGATCAACAAATCATGTCCAACTAAACCAACGAGTATCCAAACAATATTCTGATACTTGACACAATGCTAAATTAAAAAGATACCTGAATAAACTCCTCCATTTCCATCTGGAGCTTTAGCCACCTGGCTTCAAACAGTTAATTGTATAACCACCAAATTGTAGAATCAGTATGAAACTTTGAAATGAAAAGGTTCAAATAGGAAAGGACAATAAAAACATCTCTTAAAAAAATAAAAAATAAAAGCTACCAGGATGGTTCTTCATAAATGACATAGCAGGAGGCAGCCGTTTCACACACCTAAGTAACACCAGAAGCACTTTTGTTTATCAAAGTTTACGATTATCTTTTTTCATCCTTCTAGTACTGCCTGAAGGAATAACTTTGTGACCCAAAAGAGCGATATAAGAATTTGATTCTCTCTGTCCATAAATGTGCATACCCCATGCAATTCTTTAAATTTTTGTAAACTGTCCAATGATGTAGGTAGCATTCTCAGACTTGTTACACTTTAGGGACTTTGACATGCTTTCTATTATCCTTAGAAACATTCAGATATAGGTTACCATCACAGTTTATTATTCAAGTATCACTTTATTTAGCCACTAGTTCAGCTTTTTTAGCTTCTGAATAAACTATATTTCACTGGTTCCTAGCCCAAAATCAATTATAAAGTGGTAAGTGATATACTTCCACAGAATGTAAGTCACATTTAGAGTTCTCATCCGCATGCTTTGATCGTTTAGCTTCCAAATGAAGCAGACAGTGAAGAGTTAAAAGGAAAACAAGACAAAAAATTGAAGTATTTAAATTTTATAGTCAACATTTCAAACAGAGCCATATAAGATCCTCCGCACACTTCTGGTCAATATTCTATCACTTTCTCATATAATTTTATTGGTGAGTAGATAGGTCAATATTCAATATTTTCATAATACATATTATTATACAGACATATAATAAAACTAGTTTACAGTGGTTGTATCATACAGTACAGTCACTGTATTTATCATCCACTTTTCCTGTAATAATGCTCCCTCTCCGACATTATTTCAATAACAATTGTAGCCAACTTATAACAATATATCATAATTTGCGATATTAAAACTTTTGCATAGAAAAATTTTATTAGTTTATTGTTTTATGTTAAGTTGTTCACATAGATTAAGAGTTGGCACAACATCCTAATCATTTTTATAAATATATTTTTTTTACTTTGATTAATCAAAATGAACAATCATATATATATATATATATATTATAAATAATTTGTGTAATGGACAAATGGGATGAAGTCTTTCAAATGAAGGGATAGAAATGTAAGATTCAATCATATAGTTTGGTCAAACAAATTATTCCTTCATGGTTGGACCGTCGTAATCATGACCAAATTTTTTAGTGGCATGTAACAAATAATTAAAAATTGATCATGATTGTTGTTGTTGTGCATAATTTTTTAAATTTGTTTGCGTTAATTACAATATCTTTAGCAACACCAAATAATTGGAACATCCACAACAATCAGAATACTAAAATACAATTATGTAATCATATTTATATCCCTCGTTATTATTTTTTTTCAATGAAAAAGGAGTTTTGATTATATTCATGACGTTTGTCAATTAAAAAAATAATTTTATTATGTAAGATAATTTTATTAATCAATAGAATACAATTTGTGACACACTATATATATATATATATATGCCCACACACACACATATTATATCAATGTTACATAATTATTTATTATTAAATATATACTATTAAACTGAATCTACCATATATTATTAACATATAATCAAAATATTATTATCAATATATGCATGGAATGCAATTTGAACCATTCAATAATTCAATAATGATAAAAATATTGTATATATACTTGCCTATAAAATAAGAAGTCTTAAATTTGATCCATAATTAATCTTATATTTTTAGTAAATATTTTTTAATGAATGTTGTATAATTTTTTTCAAATAAAAAAATACTAGAATACAACATTTATATGTGGATCAAAATATTTAATTTATAAAAAAATTATGAAGTTGTATGGTAGTGCTTTTATTCAAAATATTTCTTAAATATATAATTTTAATCAAGTATTTTAGTTTTTATATTTTATAATTCCTTTAAAATATGTTTATTTTAAATAAATTATAAAACTAGTAAAGTTTCATTTATAATTTCAAACGAAGCTTAGATATAATTCTGTAATCTAAAAATGCTAAATTTGATTTGCATGAAGAATAAGAAAGACATTTGCAAGTTACTTCTAAAAATATCTTAACAATTACTTAAAAAGTAGATCAAGGCCTATTTCCCCTAACAAAATGGGGAACAACAATCACAAAAAATTTTATTTATAATATAGTACATCATGTATCATGTGTGGTTATTTGTTATTCATGTATCATGGACCATGGGGGGTTTTTACTTTATATTTTTGAAGTGTATTAAAATCATTTTACATATATTTTAAATATATATATTTAATTGATTCTAATGAATTGTATTTTCCTGTTTAAATAATTACTAAATGCAAAGGTTGGGTTATGTTGTAAATAAGACTGTAGATTAAAATAAAATATTTTAAACTATAAAATAAAATTATATTATTATAATTTCATAATACATTCATTCATTGCAACACAATTAGTATATTGCATTGAATACAATTTTGTTGTGTTCAATATGTATATTTCACAATTAGTATATTTCACAACAAAATTGTATTCAATATGTATATGTATGTAGGTATGTATGTATGTATGTATAGGCTTGGATGAGGGGGAATACATTTAACTTGGCAATGTGGAATTTGGGGTTATAAAGTTTAGTAACTTAGTAATGTAGGATTTAGAGGTGTAAGCCATTCATTTCACAACAGGATACAATTTTACATATTATTAATGGGTAATTAATGGATAGCTCTGGTGATAGATAGCATATTAAAATTTAATTAAAAATACAAAATTATTTTTGAATATTTAAAAATATTAATGTAGTATTTTTATTATTTTTATTTTCTTTCATTTTGCTTTTATTTTTTAATATAAAATTAAGTTATTAAAAAGTTAAATGTATAAAAATTATTAATAAAAATATTTATACTAATAGATAATTTTACAGTAAAAATTTTATTTTAACAAAACATTTTGTTAACAAAAAAATAAACAAATTTGTTAATTATTTATTTTTATATCAAAAAATATTTTTAAAAGTGTACATTTTTATTTTTTATTCTTAGAAATATATTTTTTTAATAAATTACTAATACCTTGAGAGAATGAAAATCAAAAGAGTGAATATGTGGGTATCAAGGCCGAAATGGAGAACCTTAGACTAAGAGCCTTGCCCTGTACAGGAGATAGAAGAGTGGAAATACACCAAGCAAGAGATAAGCACGCTAGCTTCAAAAAGGAAGCAGCTAAACAAGCAAGAGGATTTGCTCAAAAGCAAGGGTTGGACGAACTCTCTTTAGCCAAACAAAAGGATGGAATGCTCGACTTGTTTGATACTCTATTTTTGATTTGGTTGCCAGGTGATGGAATTGGATTCTGTCCAACTTTATAATATTAATTAATTACTACTAATATATTATAATTAAAAGAACAAGTGATATATTTTTTATATTATATTATTTATTTTAATATATTTTATTTATTTATAAATGCTTTTTGTGTATATATAGAATATGAAATTTTGGACTTAGTGTACCATTTTATTTGAGAATTTTCAAGTTTAGAACCTTTTTCTTTTTCTTCATTTGGGGTAAATATAATTTTCCCTCTAAGCATTATCCCTATTTTTTGGTAACATTTTTTATTTCCCACTAATGTTTATATTAAAACTTTTCTAAAATACTATATTATTAAATATTATACATTGCACTTATAAATGTTACTGTAGAAATATTACTAAATATAGCATAAATTTATAACATTTTTAAAATATTATATTATTAAAAATTAATTGTAACATTTACAACATACAACAAATTAAAGGTAAAATATAATGGAATACCAAATGATACTATTGAATAGTCCATTGTAACATTTTGTTATTACAAAATGCTACTTTAAAAAAACATTTGGTAACATAAAAAAATGCTCCGACAAAGTTGAAACACTTGTCTTTTGGACTTAAGGGTAGATTCATCATTTCCCTTATAAGTTTGCATTTGCATGCATAAACATTCATTATAAAATTTTGACATAAGATTGAGATTCAATATTTAATTTCTTAAGTCTGAAATATTTAGTATTATCTTTCCAAAAGAAGTTATAAGTTCGAATGTCAATTAGATATCAAAATATAATGAAATCAAAACATGCACAAAAAGGAAGGGGCATATGAGAAAACCTACCATTTTTGTCTTATTTCATCTTCTAGATACGTGGAGGGAAACAAAAATTCCCATCTTTCTTATTCCTCCTCTCTTGGCCCAATATAGCCTCCATTTCTTCTTCAATTTTTTTTTCATTTTCCACCACAAATCTCACTTCTTTAATTCAAAATTAAACATTCCTTAGCATCTTTTGCTTCCGAATGCTTCCTCTTCAAAAATCTTTTAAGATTTTGAAAGATTTGGAGTTAGGGCTTGAAACCCATATGTGGGGTTTCCAAAAATCCGAGGGCCTCTCAACATTCTTGAGTTCTAGGTAAGTTTTTAACTCTCTAAAAGCTTTTGTTTCAATTATATTCATGATAATGATTTGGTTGTGTGGTGATTTAAATTTGTGCTATAGAGTTTAAGAACAATACAAAATAGTTATTTTGGAAGTTAGAAATTTGATTTTTGTGATTATAAGCTCAAAATGAGAATAGAGTTGAATTGGAAAATCCATTGGGAGTGAGTTTCCTACATGATCAATATTTAAGAAGAAAAAGCATTCTTAAAGTGAAAAAATGCTGAATATATTATTGTTGGAATCTTCAAAGAAACAAGATGATATATTGAAAAATTAATGTTTGAGAAAAAGGAAAAAAAAAGAGACAAATTCTACCCATAATCTTCTAAATTATTTTAAAATTCACAATCTAAACTACCCGAAATGAACAAACTAACATAAAAGGTCAATTTTAACTAAAATTCTAATAACTAACAAAATATTTTTTTTTTAGGGTCTGAACCTTAATCTATGTGCCAACTTAGAGAATTAGATTCATTACACATACATATCATTTATAGGGAAAAGAATATTCAATTAAAATCTCATATTAATGGTGTTATATATGTGTATATTTCTAGGCAATAATACCTTGAGCAAAGAATAAAACCAATGTGAGGATTTAAAGAAATAAAGGAATTGCTTACCTTCTCTAAACAGTGAGTAAATTGTTACATTATTTTAATTCTTTTCAAAATTATTTTTGAAGTAATATTTTATTTTTAACAATTGTTTAATTGTAAAATAGATATTGAGATGTAATAATTTGTGATTAAATGAATTATTAGCATGTGGTTTTGATTTATATTATTGTTGTGATACAATTAATGAGCTTGATTTTTTAGAATGGCCCTTAGGACTTATATGTGTTATATTTAAAATGATTTGGTTTATATGTATTGATTTATGGGTGATATGGTTAGTGGGTTGATATTGATGTTGGTACCTACTATAGCTACAAGAAATAATCTATGGACGAACCTATAAAGAGACCACATAGGTGATCATGTACACTAGATGGGGCTATTATAAAGGAAAATATTCTAAGTAAGCCCACTAATGGGAGCTAATGTGAGGACATTTACGATTGTTACCATATGACTACTCAGACTAATATCAATAAGACAGACAATGCTTGTTTTCTTAGATATTGATATTTAATTAATTAAAAAGTAAAATAATAATGTAATTTTATAATTTTGTATTTTCATAATAAATGTATGATGTTTACATGAATAAACTCACTGATGATTTTAGGTGTTTACCTTGAGCCAAGATAATACTTGAATAAAAATGGCATCCCTATTGTTTATGAATGAAATATATAGGTTTAAAATTTTATTTAAAATATGTTTTGAAAAAAGAATTTATTTTTTTTTTAGTACATGTAGTATCCCAATATTCATTACTTAAATTTTATTTTTGTAATAATTTATTTACTGGGTACTATGTACTCACCTCTTCCCTTACTTTTCAATTTTAGGTTGAGAAGTACATGTAGATTTTTTTGTGGTGTGACATTTAGGTGACCGTAACTCTTCTGAAAGGATTCTCTTGACTTTTTAAACTATTTAAGTTCATTGATAACTTAATAGAATTTATATTTGAAATTTTATATTATACTTTGAGAATTTATTTTGTATTTAAATGATATTATTGTAAAATATTTATAACTTGGAATTCTAAAGATAAACTAAATGGATGATTTTATATGATGAAAATGTTTAGGTAGTACGTCTTATAGTTACAGTGTGCCAAACACTTATTTGAATTAAATCTTTTATTTTAATAATATTGACATGATGAATATATTAAATGTATTATTTTAATAAATAGTATGTAGGGGTTTTACAAGTTTACCTTTATGCTACCCGATTTTCAATTAAGTTTTATATAAAATGAATTTAATTGAAATGGTATATATATTTAGATACGTAATTTGGTTACGAGAAATGGCTTCAGTGAGCCTTGCGAACTCTTGGGGACATTCTAAGTTAATAAGGTGAATCTCGAGGTTATGCGGCAGTTGTCATGTGTCGATTTTCTAAAGTTAGAGCGTGACATGTATCAACCTCTAATATGAGTTATATAATTGGTCGAGCAGTGATTACATGTATTTGATATAAAGCCAATAAATAAATAAATTTTTCTATCACACTCATGTCTTTCAGTTTCAAAACAATTACTTTCTTAAACACATTTCCTATATTGTATTGTGACATAACCATAGATAACATGCCATAGTGATAATCATCAATTCAATACTTAAAAACGTGGTGGATAGTAGCATAGGATCTATATAGAGATCAATCTTTTTAATCTAATTGAATCTTACATAATAAGGAGAGAAGAATTTATTCACTCATTTTTAATATTGCTACATAAAAAGCACACATAATGTAAATTATATGCTAAAATGATTTAAATTTTATATAAAAAAGTGTGTGTGTGTGTGTGTGTGTGATCTCAATCACTATGCATATATAAGTTTAGTCCCTACTCAAGCACCTAACTTGAATTCTTAATAGCTTACATATCATTTGCACCAAATTAAGATTCAAATTTGGATAATTAAGTTTTCCATGATAATGAGTATTATCACACTCGGTTTAAATATCAAATAAATATAAATCCCATCCTAACTTTGTAAAAGCCATATTTGAGAAACAAATATTCACTAGGTTTGTGACAACATATTACTATCTTTGTATTTTATTTCTTTTGTCTAATCATATCTTTCTCACATAATAACAAAAGACACCACTTTTATAAGAAAATTGGTTTAAACATGATAATATAATATTGTAATAGAATGTATGTAAATATAATGAAACCATAATATATCTAACAAATTGTATTTGTCTATATATATATATATATATATATTTGATATTTTGTAGGCATAAACTATTGCAACTTGATTGTCAAAACATATTATCATTGGCTTCAAATTTGTGACAATCTTGGAAACTTTAAGAAATCTTTTAAGCCAAATTGTCTTATGTAATGCTACAAAAGATACTAAAAATTCAGCTTTTATTATAGATAAAGCTATTCATATTTATTTTTTGCTACTCCATGAGATAGCACAATGACCAAGTAAGAATACATATCATGACATTGATTTTTCGCTCATCTAAATCATCACAACATAACAAAGATCAAGCCTTATACACATTATATCATATACGAGACTTCTTACAACACTATTATAGGAAATGTTTATCATTATTTTTCTATCTAGTGGAATTTTAGGATACATATTAAAGCTAATAAATTATCTTTTTGAATTTGGTGTATCCATAGGTCACAAGAAGTTATATTGAATCATTCAAGAATATTTCTAATATAAGTCTTTTATGATAGAATTAAAAACTTCTTTGTACGTTTCTTTTGAATTTTGACTTTAAAAATATAGGTTACTTCACCATAACTATTTCTTTTTGATTTAGACAAATTCTTTATTATTTTCAACCAATAAAATATTGTCCATATATAAATATTACAAAATTATCCTTTACCCATTTAATATACACACAATGATTCTCATAAGTCATCATAAAACCATCCAATATTATAGCTTGGTGAAACTGTTGTAAAATTTGCAATGCCAATGTACATATCACGAACAAGTAATATAATAATTAATAGAGATTGTTCTCACAGAAAATTGTTATTAAATATTTTAAGTACTAAAATTGTATCAACCTAATTTTATTCAAATAAACAATTATAGAAATGAAAGATAATATAAAAGAAAATAAAACTGAAATAGAATAAATGATTAAATTGCCAATATGAGAAAACATAGGATTAAAATTTCCCTCAACAGTTCACTAAAATCTCCCTTTCCCCTTTATGCTTATATAACCTCAATAAATTGTTAACCTATATTTCTAATTTATTTACACCCTTGTCTAGATGGTAATGCAAAAATATCTCCTTTAATTACTTACCATATTCCTATGATAATTATATTAAAACAAGATTCATTAAGTTTAGGCTTTATTAACGGTTACACATACCATGCAAGGATATTCATATATGACTTAAAACTTATGTCAATAATAATCACTGGACTAAATCATTTGTCACTCTATCAAAAGCTAAACATAAAATTTCACTTTCTATTTTTATTACGGTTGACCAATTCAATCTCATTGGTGATGCAGTAATAAGAAGCATTAAATATAAAATAGAATGAATAATTCATTTGAAATAAATCATGAATCAAGGATTGAGAAAATCAATTCAAGTTACTTGTTGGGTTCGATTGCAATCCTAAAAAGAAAACTTAGTTCGTCATGAAAAATTTGAAAAAATCCATTTCATGTGGTTCAACATCAAATAAGTAATAAATGTCACACCTCGATCCATATATTCGAACCTGTAACAACCACAGCACATCTATGAGAATTACGTTCTATGGATAACTTACATGAATATATAAGGTCTATAGTATCATATATACACAAAAATCACATAACTTATATACATAATATTTACGAGTGTCATACTTTAACTACTAAGTAGCATTATAAAAAATTCGGATTCCTTCTACAATATTTCTCTACATGGTCATGGAGAGTACTGTACACTCAATAGATTTTTCATCAAAATGTCTGCCACCAAATTAAATATTTGAGGTGTGGATCGTAACTCCTTAAAACTATCTAATCTAAAATGTTAAAAATAAATAAAAGGGTGAGCAATAACCCATTGAATAGATGGACGATGGTGAATTGAAATCATTTAACTTTATAACTAAACTAATCATAAGAAATATTTTTTATATTTAAAATTCGGTGGATTTCAATAACAAAATCTAAAGTTGTTGAAAAACTATTCTCCAAAATATCCCTCAATGCACACCTGGTTGACAATTCAAGACCACAAATGGGTTATTTTATGTACTCATATAAATTTTTTTAAAAAAAACATTAAGTCCTCTCATTGGCATTAACTTGGGATTCATATACGGTGACAGTACATTTATTCAGTATTTACCTACATAATTCTTTTTCTCTCTTATCACCTAATTCTGCATGAAATTTACTATTTATTTTTTGCATTTTTTTGCAAAACCGAACCTCACATTTAAATGGCACTACTCTAGTTCTATACAACAAACAATGGGCCAATAGTCACTTTCACTAAATCTCATATCACGAAATTATTTTAATAATTTCTCATACATACTCATTAATATTAATATAAAATCATCTTATCAAAATTAATTTATTCACAAGTAACGTACACAATTATCAAATTATATTCTTTTATATTCACTCTTACTTTGATAGTTACAAATTCATATTCAAAAAGTATTCATAAATCCAAATTTCAAAAAATTATCAAATATTTAAATTTATTTTATCAAAAAATATTGAAAATAAATTTATATTTATAAAATATTTAAATTCTTATCATTAAAAAATATTAAAAATTTATTCATCTACTCACAGTTCACAGAAAGATAATAACTCTTAAATTTAATCCCTTTGCTGAGTAAGATTTATTTCTACTGTACCATGTCCTAGACAAGATTTATATATACATATGGTATCAATATACCAAAATATGAAAGTATGATCTTGAGGTGATGCATATGATCCTAATTAACGTTTATCAAGGTATTAATTCATAAATTCATTTATTGCACTAAAAACACATCATAAATATTTTTGTGATATCCTACAATTTTATTATCATAACATCATATTTTCTATCTCAAGTTTTGTATTTTTTTCTGAGCCTTTAATGCTATAGTTTTATGCTCACTGTTATACGTTTAATGTTTTCTCTCTATTACAGCCAGTAATGGCTTTCAAAATGTGATATTAGTGCTTCTTCTCTTCATTCTTTAATTTAACCAATTTTAAATTGGTTTAAGTATATTATGGTCTTATAAAATTAATTCAAAAGATCTTAAGATAATTAAGAAAAATTATAATTTAAGTGTATAATTTTGGGTCTCCAAACATATATTGATATTTTGACTATAACTTGAGTTACAGACCCCGAATTGAAACAATTCTTAATGCGTTAAAAAACTAACAAAAAGAGTTACATTTTTTTTTTAAATTGAATACTTCTCCAAATTATGAGGGGAAAAAAAAAAAGCTAGTCAAAATAGATAAAACAACAAACCTGTACTAAAGCCAGGCCTACTTTAGAGACTCTATAAAGTCTTAATATTCTTTATTTTCTTCATTCTCTTTTATTTTGCTAACCTTAAGATATAGTTTTATCACTAAAAAACTCCCTAATTAAGCTTAATTATTTGTTAATCTTATAAAATTTAAGCGTTAAAAGGCTTAAAGTATGCTTTCTTCCTTCCTTGATTCCTTTATTAATTGTTGATTTTAGTTAAGTTATAGAAATAAGTTTTTGAATATTTTGTGATTTAAGTTATATTATGTTAAAGTATATCTTAAAAAGTCATTCGTGTTATCAACTTTAGGGATATGTTTGTCTTGAACATACATTATATATTAATAACAGAAAAAATTTTTACTCACAAACATATGTTGTTTTCTTTATTTAGTCACGCATATAAATAAAGTATATTTATAAATTATTCAGATAATTTATTTAATAATTAAATGATATTATTAAAGTAATTTCCTATAAAGGTGATATCACATAATAAGTATACTGAATTTTTTCGGTGAATATTATGAGATAATATTAGTGCGGATAAAGTGATTGTCACGTTATTAGAATATTAATATGAAATAAATAGTTGGAGAACTATTTATTTGAATATAACCATACAACAATAAATCACATGGTATTACATGTAGTTAATGATTTATCCTATAATTATATTAGTGTGTGATATTATCCTTTGACCTCAAACATCACTATTAAATTTAGTATAGATGCACGTGGTTCATATGATATATAAGTATGAGACTAACTATGTTTTGTATGATAAAACTAATTTGATCACGTGTTATTTGCATTTAGAAACATATAATGATCAAGATGGGATTCGTTGACTCAATACGCATAAGATAAAAGTTTTCGCTGACTTAATTCGAAAACATATTAAGGTTTAAGGATATATTATAATACTTGTTTTATACATGTTATGAGCATTTCAATCCAACATATTAGGTTTTAAGGATGAATTACAATACTTGTTTATGAAATGTTATGAGATATTAGAGGAATAATAGAGTATCCCTTAAAGCCATTAAATTTTATAAAACCTAAAATCCAGTAGTTTAGTGAATAACATTCATGTTTTTGTTCATATTTGATCTAAAGATAACGACGAAAAATATTTGGACAAATTTTTAGTGAAGATTGCAAATTGGCTTTCATGCTGGTTGGGGTATCTTATAACAGGTATGGATGTTTTAGGCATAACTTGAGTTATAGGAGAAATTTTTACATGATTCTTGAGGCATATAAAACTAAATAAATAGAACTTATAATTTAAAGGTTATGGTTTCCAAATTCCCTAGGATAGCTACCTAAGTAAAAATATGATTTTGATCAAGTTTTTTATAATACCTTGATTACACATTTTAATATATGTGAATGTGCAAGTACTAGTACGAAGTGAAAAGCAAGGGATTAAGGGAGATCTAATATTTGACACCCAATATTTGTATATCTGTACATGTTTTTCTGATATCTCTGATTTTTAAAACTAATTTATAATTTTACAAAAAACATGCAGTTGTTATATTGAAATGTTTTGATATTTTAAAAACTCTTTAGTTATTCTACGAAACCTTAGTTTTATACCTTTATGCTTGAATGAATTTATTAACAAAACTATATTTTCTGTTTTCAATATCTACTTACTAAGTTTTTCTAAAAATTCACCACTCCGTCACACCTTTAGGATCTAACACATATGTTAACACTCATCAAGATTTTAAGTAGAGCACTGGGATGCTATGATACATTTGTAGTCACTTAGTGGTCTGTATTTTTTGCATTGGTCCATTTAGTTTGTGTATATGAGGCTTAAGGCTCGATGTATAATATTTTGCATAGTTTTATTGTCGCGTATTACAACATAAAATTGCGACTTTAAAGTCTTTGTCTACTATTCATTACCTATAGCATGTTGTAGCCTTGGGCTTTTTAATTACTATTCATCAATTTCATATTTCTTCACCAAAATTTATATATATGTGTGAGTTTTGTTTATATGATTTGTATCTGAATTTAATGTCTACATATGAATTTTGTTTGAGACTCATAGAGGTGGGATGTCCTCACCTCCATATCAGTCACAATCCCAATTTTTAAGGGGGTGACAAAGTGGTATCAAAGCATAGTCTAATGGTCGATGACTGTAAGGAGAGTGTAGTGCCTTGTATGTGAAATATGTCAGGGATACTTTTATTCAAGGTGTTATTTCTCTAGGTATTTAGTTGATCCAAGTGCATCTTCTTTTTCGTAAATGTTATAGGCTAACTTGTAGGTTATTTAACTTTTGTTTCTATATCTTAGTAGTTTATTATGCCATCTTGAAGTTAAACTACCTAAGTAGAGGTCAAAAAGCTTATTTATTAAATCAAAGCTCGTCAAGACCTTAAGAGCCACTTATTAAAGCACGTGACCAAGGGAGTAGAGAAAAAGGCGGTAAAGTTAAAGGTCAAATCCATGAGGCCTAAAAAGATAGAACCAATGTTTGGTTTAATCTTACTAAGGGGATGTAGATGATTTCGCATGCAGTAAACATATTAGTGTGGTTGATTACACAACAGCAGCAGCAACAAGCTCTTGTTCCTTCTGTTCAACCTCAAGATAAGGTTGACCAATCAATTTGGGAGTCATGTTTGAGAATGAAGTCATGTTTGGATCCTAGTGGATTTCTAGAAGAGTGTCACCGAATCTGCATAGCTTTGGGATGCTCACCTGTGAGATCAATGGAATTGGTGAGCTTTTAGTTGAGAGACATAGCGTATGTCAAGTATCTATCCTTCGTGCAGAGGAACAGTGCAACAGGACTAGTGGCTAGTGTTTAGTGAGGCTTTTGTCTCCCGTTTCATGCCTAAGAGTATTAGGGATGTGAAAGCAAGGGAATTCAAACCTGGTTCAGACAAAAAACATGCCAATATCTGAATACAATGTGTAGTTTACCCGCCTATCCCATTTTGCTTCTCACTTTGTTGGCATAGAGCAAACGGGAGTAAAGCGGTTTGTTAAAAGGTTGTGAGACTACTTATTCAAGTTGGCACAAGTCACAGAGTGCAACAAGAGATTTCCCGAAAATTATGAACAGAGAATAGAAGAATAAAAGAATATAGCGCAAAAATAAAACGACAAAAAAGAGGGGTGCAACACGAGAACTTACCAAAATGATCACCCATCTTAAAAGAGAGCTTAATTGCAGAGATGAAAATTAATGCATTAGTGCTGCATAATAAATTTTATATGAGAAATATTTAGTTAAGCGCAACAGCCAGTGAACTGAGCTCCCACCCACTAGGTTGAAGGAAAGTCGATCCGAACTCGTGGCGATTGGCATTAATATCTAGCCGAATTTTGCCTCTTAGACACCTAAAATTCGAGTTTATGACCGTTGGATGTGAGGTGAGGCGAAAAGGAAAGAGTGCGCGTCCAAAACATGATGTAAAATGACAAAACTGCCCAAAAAAGAAGAGATTAAATAAAATAATACCATAAAGAGTAGAAGAATACAATAATATGACGTCCAAAATGTAAATTAAAATGAAATCAAGCACGACACAATATTAATAATTTATTAATTTTTTATAGTAAATATTTTGTTTTATTTTTCTTATTATATGTATATGTACATATATATACTTATATACACATACACATTATATTTTTTATTAAAAGAAAAAAGTTTATCCTGTGCTCTCTGAAACTCGTTTTGTTATATTATTAAAACTTATGAAATAAGATTTAAAAAAAAAAGAAAAATAGCCCAGTCAAAATTAAATTTCTAGATAAGTCCTTGAATCTACACTAGTTCATAGTTTTCTATCACTCTCCTTACAACACCTGCTTTACGCTGGCAGAGATTGTAGCACAGCTTGCAAGTAGATTGTCATATAATAGTTGTTACTTTTTTTTTTTTTTTTTAAGATGCAAGATAGATCAGACCAACAAAGAAGCACAAGAGCCTGATTGAATTTATATTGTACTCAGTATATATAATCTATCAACACTCTAATTGACACAAAAATTATAAATAATATTCGTATAATGATTATCAAATTGAGAAATATTTTAGTAATTTTATGAAAAAAGAAATATTTTAAAATATTTTTCAAAAGAAGGCTAAAGACCCGACACAACAGGAAATTTTAGGGCCTATGAATAGTAGAGGTTGATTTCTTAAGATTCAGGAAAGGCCCAAATTCGAAACAAAAAACAAATAAAACTAAACTTTTACACCTCACTGTAACAGCTCTGTTTAGATTAAAACAATAAACAGAAAGGCAAAATTAAATAGGAGCACCACAAAAATATATATATATATATATGGGTATAACAGTAAAAGAGCAAGAGAATTCAACTATAAAGACGGCCATTTTTTCCAAGGGAGGGAATCTTTTTCTCCGAATTTTTAGCTAGACAGTTAATATTTCTTGTTTCTAATTTCCTGTACTTTTCACTCATTTTCTTATCAACCGAACAAATTCTAAATCAATAAAGACATTGCAAGATTTCTAAATCTTAAACTCAAGGTACAATTTACAAATTTTTATTTTTGTTTCTCTCTGCCCGCCTTTTAAAGGGACGCCATTAAAAGTTAGAAACAAAAAATATTTTGATAAATTGAAAATTAGTTGAACATATCAAATGCAATCACTTTGAAATGAATATCTATGCTTTTATTAATAAGAATTTTTCGTGAAACACATATGCATAATCTTTTATATGATATAACTATGCTTTTTAATTTGCTATATTAGAATGGTATTGGATTTCAATCCAGTTAATTGTTGCTGAACTCAACTGAATCTCAATCCAAGCTAGATTGAGTTATAGATAATATTGAAAAGTCTTTAAATATAATGGTAATATATTTTGATTGGGGTTTCATTTGATACTGTCGTATTTTAATTTAGAAGTCACAACTATTATAAAATAAAATTATTATTTGATAAGCATATGGTTAATAATATTAAATATTATATTAACACTCACTGTTTATATAATATTTTAGTTGTTAAAAGTTAAATAAACACATCTATAATGCATATTTCTAGTGTTAAGGGAGTGGATGATCAATTAACCAGGAGAAAAATATGTTCCCTCAAAGTTAGCAAGATAAAGGATACAAACTAGAATAATTAAAATTTACAAAGACACTCCCAAATATTGAGTTTGTGCTTTTTATTTAAGGTATATAATAAGTTATTTGCTTGGTATATAAGATAATAACATCCTTGTTACACTATTACTTTCAACTCATTTAAAATAATAGAGAATAAATGGATATTTCTGAAGCACAGAAACATATTTCTGAAAATACTGCCCAAGTGCTTACAGCCATGCTTGCTAATCATATTCCTTACTTGCCCATGTACTGGAGCGCTTCTTTTTTTTTCCCCTTGTGGAGATACGAACTTTGGTTCTACTTTATTGCGCAATAAAAAAACTTGTACAATCATTCTGAATATTTTCCTTACAATACGTAACCACCATGCCTCCCTTGACTGGAGAAAACATCCCTGGTTAGCTCATGGAAGTTTGCATCATCCACGGCAAATTCATTATGGTTAACATCAATAGCTGTTGCAGAAAAGGCATCAGCACTGCTAATATCCTCAAATGATGCCAAACGTGGTTGCTCTTGGCACATCTGTTGCTGTTGTTCCGGCTGTTGCTGCTGAGATAGCTGATAATTGTACTGACTGTAATTGCCAAAACCTGCAGTCACAGAAGATGCATACCTTTGATTCTGCCCATTTCCAAGTCCGAAATTTAAATTGACAGGACCCTTTTTGCTTCCAAATGAAAGGTTTTTGCTAGGACAGCCTGTAAATTGTTGCACCAAGGCACGAAAATTGTTAGCGTTCGCATTAAGGAGAGTTGTTGGTGTCTTCTTTGAAGCTCTTGATCTTCTTCTAACTGGTTTTGATACACACCCTTCTGGGGTCAAGTGATCATTGACTGAGAACGAGTTGCCCGGGCTTAAAATGCTTTCCGACGCCGCCCGGACTCCGGTGGTAACAGCAGTGGCATCGGAATATGCAATAGAAGGAGCAACATGATCTTCATCCATGCTAATTTGCTGATAGAATTGCATCCATTCACTAGAACCAGACATAATTTTACAGTGATCACAGTTATACTCTGTTGTTGACGCTGTTTGGTTGTGTAAAGAAACAAAGCTTAGGTTAATGTAAATATATAGAGACAAATTCTGGTCAAAGTAAACATGCATGCTGTTGACAATTCCCACTGAGAGTGAAAGAAATGCTTGAAGCCAAAGCTATGCAGCTTCCAGGAAACATCTTCAAGTTATTTATTCCAATGAGATGATCATATCTTGGCAACCTCACCTTTTGACTCTTCGTGGTTGGCTTGGAACTTTTTGAGAAGGTCTTGGTCAAAAAAATGTTATTTAGAAAAGATAAATATAAAATTTGAGTAATAACAATTTAGTCCCCAATTATTCATGATTTTTAGATAAGGATAATTTATCTATTTACAATATGTGCATATATCATGATGGATTTATTGACAAACCAAATTATGTACAATCAGTGTAACCATTCATCTCGCGCCAACGACAAACGAAAAAAAGCAGGGCATAAAAGGATATACATATACCCTCCATTATAGTTAATACAATTACAGACATTTTGTAAAATTTGATCTTTTGCCAATTGAAATTTTTAAATCTTAAATTTTGAGACATCAAATATAAAAGAAAAACACATTGTAACGGTTGAAAACAACAAAAATAATCACAAGTACCACAAATCTAAAACTGAGTAGAGAAGAAAACTAGTATGAATTTTGAATTAGGTGAAAATCTTGCTTTACAAGAAAAGAAAGGAAATAAAAAAAAATTAAAACAAATAATAATAATAATAATAATAATAAAAATAATAGAGAGTGTGAATTTTTATTTTTGTGGGATGGACAAGGATGGAAGAAAAAAAATAAGATAATTTATTATGTGTTTAAATTATTTTAGTATAACAGTTTTTATATTATAGTGGTTAAATTTTAATAATAGGAGGATAATGAAGTCATGTCAATAGCAATTAGGGGTTTTTTTGATATAATTGAATAAATTATATTTTTATTTAATAAAACAAAAAAAACTTGTTGACCTAGATGTTATTACTCCAAATAAAAATTAATTGCTTTGCAATGGCCACCTTTTTCTTTCTTCTTGATCAAGTATTTTTAGATTAACATTTTCCTTGCTATCAGTTTGTGACAAAGACTGAAATTTTAAACAATTGACAATGCCCAACAACCGCTTGTGACTGGGTTAACATTTGCTCCAATATAAACTTGAATTTGCCTTTTAGATTTTCCTTCTACCTCTCTATGTTTTTGTTTTTTTTTTTTTCTAGGAATTTTCTTGTAATTTAGAAATAAACAAGTCTCCAAATCCAGTCATTTTCAAATAAATTAAATAGATGTTATGTCTATTAGTAATTAATATTGAAAGTATTAGCACAAGTTGTACTTCTCAGTTTTTAAATTACAAGTGCACACAGAAAATTCTGTCAATCTCGTAATAAAGAGACAAAAATATTAATTTTTTTGTCTTAAAAATGTAATCAATTTTGTTTTCTCTACCTAATTGATTACATTTTTAAGACAAAAAAAATGTAATATTTTTAAAGACATTTCAGAGATTGAGATGATAGTGTCATAAGGGAGTTGGCTTAGCCCCATAATTAACCAAAATTAATTGCATG
>CP135547.1:5056547-5071365 GCA_032402905.1 Khaya senegalensis | reverse complement strand
AAATTATAATAAAATTAAAATAAATTTTTTAATTAAAAATATTTATATGATTAAAATTAAAATATTTATTAGTAAATTAATTATTAAAAATTTAAATTTAATTAGAATTGAAATGAAAAATTAATTTATTTTTTAATTATTAAATATATAAATTATTTTATATTTTAATATAGAGGAATATTTTTGTCTAAATAAAATATAATAAAATTCATTTTTTCCATTATTCCATCCATAAAACAAATAAAGGAATATATTCATTATCTTTTTACTTTCTTTTTTCTTTTCCTTTCCTTTCCTAAAAACAAACACAACCTTAAAGTTTAACATTATTAATGCATATCTAAGTAATAGTTTTAACCTCTTAACAAATCTCTTGATTTTATCATTTTTCTTTGAAATCAGAATAGTAGCAAAATGATTCAAGACTTCAAATTTAACTTTATACTACAATACTAATATATTGCATTGAGTTATATGTATAAACTCATTTAACATAGTATCATAAAATACTTTGAAAAAATATTTACTCAAGAAAGTCTTTTTGAAGGCCCATCAAGTTCATTCTTCATCCTACCTAGAAATTCTTGTAGCATTTCACTAATGGTTGGCATCTTCAACAAATTGAAAAATTACAAATTTAACTTAAATTTCTTTAGGTAACTACAATCTATCAAGAATACACTTAATTTGCCTAACACACTCCTCAGCAATCAATGGATTGATCTTTCTATTAAAAATTGTGAATTTAATTTTCTAAACTCACTTAATATTGATGTATACCTAACTTCAACAATTTTACTACGATCAAATGGTCTATTATTTGTAAAAGCACAAATTGCACTAACAAATTTTTACATATTCTGACGAAATTCCTTAAACTCATCTTTTTCTTGTGAAAAGGATGACACAACTTCTCTATTATCATTAAACATATTAAAATTTATGATACAATTCATAATAGTTAAAATATAATAACAAAAAAGGCATAATATTATATTACAACTACTATCTAATTATAACAAAATATCTACAAAATTTAAACCTAAACTTTGATACTAAGCTATCACGCCCCTAAAATTAGAGTATGTGATTTAAGGTTTTATTAGAATAATTTAAACTAAATGAATATGGTTCTAACATTTTGGTAGAGTTTCTTTTACAATATGGACACTACAAATGTAAACTTACAAATTTTATATTCTTGTAATACTCTTAATATTCTTCGTAAAATTCTAAACTATCACCACAATAAACTTATCATATCAAAATTTAATATATTATTTTAACTAAGTATATATAATTTCTAATTTACTTACAACTTTTTTATAAATACAATACACATTATAAGATATTCTTCTCAAGTATATCTAATAAAAGTATAAGTTTTTTCTATATTCACTTATTTTTTAGCTGCTCTAAAAGAAGTTGAAAAGTAAGAAATGAGTTAAAACTTAATAGATATTCACGTATAAATGAGAGTTTTTTAAAAAATAAAAAATTATTATATTTTCAATTATTTATCTCATAAATAAGTATAAACAACAATAATAATAACAAACAATAAAACAATTTGGTTATTATTATGTGCAGTGCATAGTTTTAGGATATTATACTTAAGAATTGTTGTCCAAAAAATATGTAACCTGCGTACTTTAAGAGCTCTATACTTAAGTATTGTCGTCTATAATTTTAAGTTTATAAGTTTTCACCATGAAAGCATAATAATTTATTCATGTCCATAGTTACTAATGTTAAACAAAATGCCATATACTATTCTATAATCCAAATACAAACAGTAATAACAAAATAATTTATTCATATCATTTCACAATGTATAATAACATCGAAAATATAATTTAATCACAATGTCATTATTATGTTCTTGGAAAGTTTATACAAAATATAACAATATTGAAATATGACATTTGAACATTAATCTCCAAGTCACATTTTTAAAATAAACTGTCAACATTTATTTCTATTTAAAAGATTTGCATGCTATAAATAAATTCATTTTATTTTTTTCTTTTCAAAATAATTTAGTATAAAATCATACTTTTAAATTTTTAAAATACCAAAATATTCAATTATATGTTAATTACTTACCTAGATAAAAAAAAAAAAATACTTTTATGCCTCCCCTAGTTTTTCTTGCCTCTCACTTTTACCACCTAATATCATTTTACAAAATTAATACATAATAATTAAAATTAACTAACAACTTATACTGTTTATAAACAAGTCCCCAATCTAAAATTAAACTAATATTCTGTTTAAAAAATTTTAGAATTTCGGATCTCTAAAATAAAAATTATTAATAATTATAAAAAGGCTACTAAAATATAAATAATTATATAAATGTTCTAAAAATATTTATGCTCTAGGCCCAAATTTTTTTGAATTTACAATCTTACTTTAAATTTTAAAAAATTTTATTATGACTTAAAAATTTCTAACTATTAACAAATAAACTTTCTTAATTTATAAAATAATACAAAATTTTTGTAATTTTTATATTTTCACCTCAATCAAAATTTCACATATTTTCATCTAATTTCTAATAATTTCTGATAAATTATTTAATTAAACGATTACATTTAATCCAATAACTATTGATCTGAAGTTCAAGAACCATATTTTAACTTTTAAACTATTAAAATAAATTTTATTGATTTTCTTCAATTTTCAATAATTTCTACACTAAATATAAATATTTTTATTTCTAAAATAAAGCAGTAAAGATATTATCTTAAAATTATCCTCCTTTGTTTTTAAATTGCTTATCTCTTCCCTTTTTTCCTTTTTTTTTTCTTCTTCCTTTCTTTTTCTTTCTCTTTTTTTTCTTTCCACCTTCTTTCTTTCTCTCTCTTTCTCTCTTCCTTTCTTCCTTTTTTTTTTCTTTCTTCTCTTTTCTCGGGACTATTAAAATCTTTTTACAACTTCTAATCCCAATTCATACTTATCCACACATCTATATTTACTAAAGGACATGCGCCAAATCTAAAGAATTTGGACTTGAGGTATTACAATTTTAATGCCTTGTCCTCTTCAATTTTAACTCCAATAGTTTCTAGTTCAAACATGTTGTCATTGAGAATACTGAATGATTAGAAATTTTTGTACCTTCAACCATAAGCAAATATATGAAATTACTCTTTAGATACAATCAATTTGATACAAACTTTTTAGTCTTGCCCAAAATTTTTTCGTGTAATAATCTTTCCTACATTTGCAAGAACTTTTTTTGTCGGGCAGAGTCTTATTGCACTAATTGCTCTCAAATCTAATTTTTTCCAATCTTCATCGCTCATACTAAATTTACTAAAATCATTGTCAAGAAGAAGAGTTAATTTGCTCTTTAATGCCTTATGTAATCCAAATTGGATCAATATATCCTTGACATGTATTTGCCACAAGCTAAAATTGATTCTCCCATCAAATTTTTTCACATCAAACTTTATTTAGTTTGAATTTTTACTTCATGATATATTTTTTTATTTTAGAACTAGACTCTGATACCATTTATTAAAATTTTTAAGTCTCGCCCTAAATCCCTTATAACAAATATATCAATCAAAAAAATAAATATGAAAGAATATCAATTACATTATATAAAATGTTTATATGAAAAACTTCTATACTAGAGAAAAATCACGATTGCCAAGGACAATAAGAGAAAAAAATTTATTATATAAAAATAATTGTAGTTACACTCTCAATAATTCTCTCACACTCAAAATTCAATTACACTCAATCTCAATAGATCTTACTATTTCTCTCAACAGATTAAACTTCTATAAGAAACTACTTAATTTAAGAGATCGTTTTGTGTATTTTATTTTACAAATGAACTTAAATTCCCTATATATAATAAATGGTAACCTATTTTTATTCTATTTTTTATATAAAAGTAATCTCTAAAATAAGAGTTTTTATTGCAATTAGAAAACTAACAATAAAAATAAATTATAAAATCTATTAGAAATATTTATCATTTTTGAAAAAAGAGTCATATATATATATATATATATATATATATATATATATCTTAACATAAACTAAATGCTCTCATAATTGTTAATAAAATTTTATTACAAGATTAAGACATTAATTAAGTAGATCATAACTCATAATAATCATACTCAATAAATATGAAATACATATTAATTTGTTTACTGGAACTTTTTATTTTAATGATCAAGATAAATAATTTATTATAAAATAAAAAAACTACAACCTTACATTATGAAATATTCATTTCATTAATTATTATGAATCCCATTTTATTATGAAGAATTTGTGAGTTATATTTTTTTTATTCCCATATCATGTTCAATACATTATTCACATACTTTATAAATGTAAGTTTTAGTATATGTTCATTAATTTTATGTAAATTAAAAAAAAAAACATTAGTATCACATGCTTAAAAAATAATATAATAGAAAAATATAAAATATTTTATTTTATAATTAATTTTAAATTATTATTATTATTATTATTGTTATTGTTATTATTATTTTCTTTTTCTTAAAAAATATAGAAGCAACGAAACTTAAAGACAAAAGCATTCAAAATATATGGTTTTATGGGCCTGTCATCGGCCCAATACTAATCCAAAACTCAAGCATCTTCACACGTCATCATATTTGGTCCCACTGTAAATTTTTATAAAACGTGGCATAATTTGAACTCCTCTATAGACACCAAACTAGAAGCACGATGACACAAAATCCTTACAGTAGAAGGGAAGACAGCAATTGGATTTGCAATGAAAATGAGAGCAAATTCTATTATTATTTTCTGTCGATTTCTTCTCGATGCCAATTCCCAAATCTTAATTCATCTAATCTCGTAGATACCTTAATTTCTCCTTTAACAAGCCCATCGGGCAAACGCTATCATTGCCAAATTACCCTTATTCTATAATTATATTTTCACCAGCTTCTAAGAAAAGTTTCCTTATCGTTAGTTCTAGAGAACCCTCAGTTCCCAGATGGTACTTTTTTCTTTATTTTCTTGCTGCAGCAAATTTAATATTTTTTTCCCTTTCATGTCAATAATTTTTTTAATAGTCTTTATGTTTTATCAGAGTAATTTTGTTGTGGTACTCTAATAGTTTTTTTTCTTTTGCAGAGGAGAGATTTGGTTAGAAAATTTAGTTGCTTATGAAGTTCTACAATTACAATATTTATATCATTTTATTGCTTAATGAACTTCAGATTTTTTAAACCGTTACATTTCGTGCTTAACTTTATTTGGGATTGAGGTTCTATAGCTTTTGCCACTACCATGGATGGAATTGTTAGACCTTAAATATAAAGGTAAAAATGAATCGTTATATGTTAAATATAAAACAATTTAATTGTTATGCTTTCAAAGTTAAGTGTAAGCAGAGTAGTGCCAAACATAGGTTTATTTTTCTCACTAATGTTTGGTACATACTATTTCCATGAACTTTGATGAACAAGTTGCTACTGTGACGATGAAATCGGAGATCATGATTATAATTTCCCTCGAATCTATGCGAATCAATGATTTAATTTCAAGTCCTTCCAATATTGTCTTCATTGAGTCAGAAGAAGAATTCAATAGCTCACTTTGAAATTTAATGGTATATTGTGCTTATTTATTTTTGTTTATTTGGAAACTTTTATTACTCAACCTTATTTTATTGGCAAAGTTGCTTACAAGTTTGGAAATTCATTGAATAGATGAATCTTTATCTGAAATATCTTATTTCACTGCCATATGGTGTGGACCCTGTAAGTTCCTAGTTCTTTTTTTTCTTTTAATTGATTGATATGTTGTAAACTACAATATGTGCTTTGATATTGATTTAAATTAAACCATTTATCTGTCTATCAATTGAAAAAGGTTTTCTTAAACTTGTTAATGGGAAATTTATACCCTGCAAGCAGGCTTGTATCTCTTGTCATTGAACAATTGATAGCTTTATTATTTGGACATAATATATTGGTTGTAAACCATACCTTGGGTATGATACAATAACTTTTTTCTATTGAATCTTATGGAATTGAAATAGCCAAAAAAAAATTGAAGTCCAAAAATTTGATATTTGACTGGTCTCTTGCTTTCTAATTATGATATTTCACTTCGAATTCCTTTTTTTTTTGGAACATTAATTTATCAATTTTGTTTCTAATATCTTAGTAACCAGTAAACATAACAATAAACATCTAATTCATTGGTGCAAAAATAATTTTGTAAGAAAATTGAGATAGCTGAATAAACATTGTTTAGTTTCCACTTCTCAATCATTCGCTCATTTTTGCTCCCCCTATTCTCCCCTTTTCCCTTTTGTTTTTCATAAAGTTCTTACATCCAGTTTCTTTGAGGCAGTTTTCCTCTATAGGTTTTTTATGTTAACTTTGCTTGATCATTTTGCCGACTATGTTTGCTTCACGAGAATAAGCAACTTTTTCCTTGCATATTTTAGTTCATTTTGTCTTTAATTTTTATTTCATGTTTAATATTTTCAAAGGGAACTTTCACACAAATGGTTGGGTCAATTGTGTAAATAATGATAATAATGTGAATCATTAGTTTAGAGAGATCTACTGTAAAAATGTTATTGACTAAGAAGTGTAGGTTATTATCTGTGTGATTGGGCATACTATTAATTTATGATATTTCACTTTTTTTATAGAAATGTTAATTTGATTTAAGTTGTGTACATAAAGAGAGTTAATTTGAAGCTATAGTTGATCAGAAGTTGCATAATGTGTAAGATAAGTGAGTACATTGTGCAAGTATTATCTTGGTTGGATTTTGTTGCAATAATGAACACAAATAATAGCTTTCTTGAAAAATAAAGCAAAGCTTGTTTAAGTTTCCTGGCTATGAAAAATCTTGGTTTATGGTTCAAGAGTGTTTCATTATTAGATCAATGATAAAGGCCAAGTCCTATAAGAGATAGAATTATAAAAATATTTGATCCTCAAAAGTTGATATTTTCTATTTTCTTGTCGCTTAAACCTTGTTTGGATAAAAGTAGAAGACACAATGGTACAAGCTTCAGCCTTTGGACTTGAGCTCATGATGCCATTTTCAGATGTTGAAATGGCAAAAGAATGTAACAGTCATTTATTCAACTTAAATTTATATTTGTCATTTCAGGAATTCACCTAAAGTTTAGAAATTGATAGATTAAAAAAAAAACTCCAAAAATCTACCAAGATTCTCTTAAAGAATCCACCAAGAGAAAAGAATAAGGAATAATCCTTAAGAAAAAAATTAATTTATTATGCTCTTGTCTTTCTAGCAAATAGAGTACATTATATAAGTATAGAATTTATTCTTTTCTAAGAAATAATCTAAAAATGAAGGATAACCATCTTTTAACTAAATCATTAAAACACCTTTATTATTATTTAAAGAAATAAAAAATAAGAATGAAAAATAACCTCTCAATTAAGCTATGCATTCAAAACACATTTATATTATCTAAAACAAAAATCACTTAATAATTTTTAGAATAATTGAACCAAATTAGGCTTGCAATATTGACTTGAGCCAATGATTTTTCAATACAAGTTAGGTTAGGAGTTAAGTTGGTTGGATTGCCCTGCTCTAAATCTCTTCCACCATCACTCTTTCTGGTTAAAAAAGGCTTGTCCTCGAGTTTAAGGGCTCATCATCTTTATAAGGAGATAAATCAGTGATGTTGAAAGTTATTAAGATTTCGTAAACTCTTGGAAGTTCTATTTTATAAGCATTATCATTGATCTTTTGAATTATTTTGAAAGGTCCATTAGCTCTTGGCTGAAATTTAGAATATCTTCGATTTGAAAATCTCTCTTTCTTTAAATGAATCCACACCAAATCTCTTTCTTTGAGCAATACCTTTCTTCTATGCTTATGAGCCATTTTCTTGTATTTTTTATTTTGTCTACATATCTTGTCCCAAATTTGTTAATGGATGTTCTAAATAAATGCTACTTCGAATATTCCTACTCTCGAATATTCTTCTTGACCAAATTTATTAACAAAGCTCTTAAAGTATGATTGACAACTTTGGTTTGTCAATTAATTTGTAGGTGATGAAAAGAGTTGAATTGTAGCTTGGTACTAAGCTTGTGCGGAATAATCCTCCAAAATTGACTTGAAAATTTGGAATCTTAATATGAAGTAATCGATTTTAAAATCAATGAAATTTCACTATTTCTGTAAAATAAAAACTAGTAATGTAAGTAGTTTCTGATATCTTATTGCAAGGAAAAAAATCTATCATTTTTAAAAATCTATCTACTACCACTATAATAGAATCCTTCCTTCAAAGTGTTTGGCAATCTAACAATAAAGTTTATGCTAACATCTTCTCATAGGATTATGGGGATAGGAAGTGGTGTATACAATCCAGTATTGCTACCATGCATCTTAGCTTTATAACAAGTTACATACTTCTTAACAATTTGAGCAACATCCTTCATTATTTTGGGCCAAAACTTATGTTATTGTACCATAAACAAAGTTTTATCTCTACCAAAGTGTCCAACAAGACCTTCACTATGCACTTCACGAATTATAGCTTCTCTCAGTAAACAAAGAGGAATGCATAACTAATTACCTTTGAACTAATTGCCATCTTGAATAAGAAATTGGTTATGTGGTTCATTTGCACAATCTTTCCACAAAAAACCAAAATCTGGATCATCTTCATATAATCCTTTTAAGGATTTCAAACCCCACAATTTGAGGTTGTAATATTATCAATAAAACATATCTTTTACTTAAAGTATTAGTTACTTTACTCAATTGCTTAGATTTATGTTTTAGTACAAATTAAAAAGACTGAAGAAACTCTACCTATTTAGCATGTTTTGCATTCAGGTTGTGTTGAGAATTAAGATATTTCAATGATTCATGATTTAAATATAACATAAACTCCTTTAGAAGTAGATAATGACTCTAGTGATTAAGGGCTCTAATAATGATATAGAATTCTTTATCATAGGTTAAGTACTTTTTCTTGGCTTTATTTAGCTTTTCGTCGAAAAACACCATTAGCTTGGCACCAATACCCATATTAAAAGCATCACAATCAATTTCAAAAACTTTACTAAAATTTAGAAGTGCTAAAACATGTGCGGTAGTCATTTTTTTCTTGATTAACTTAAAAAATTTCTTGTGCCTCATTAGTCCACTTGAAACTTCCTCTCTTTATGCAATCTATTATATGAACCACTAAGTTGTTGAAATTTTTGATAAATTGTCTATAGAAAGAAATCAACTCATGGAAACTTCTCACATCATGGATAGTTTTAGGAGTTGGCCAAGTCTCAATTGATTTAATCATGTTAAAATCCATCTTGATTCCAATACTCAAAACCACATAAGCAAAAAAAATAAGGCTATTAATACAAAAGTTGCATTTCTTTATATTAGTAAATAACCATTGCTTCCTTGGAGTCTAAAAAATGGCCTTCAAATGCACTAAATGTTCTTGTATGGACTTGCTATAGATTAGAACATCATCAAAATAAACAATTATAAATTTTTCAATGAAAAGAGCAAACACACGAGTCATTAGTCTCATGAAGGTACTCAATACATTTGACAATCCAAATGGCATCACCAACCACTCATAAAACTCCCTTGCTATTTTGAAAGTAGTCTTCCACTTATCTTTTTCTCGTATTCTGATATAGTGGTATTCACTTCTTAAATCAATTTTTGAAAAAATCTCAATTCCATAAAGTTGGTCTAGCAAATCACCCAACCTTGATATGAAAAATCTATATTTAATGGTAATTTTGTTAATAACTTAACTATCCACACACATACACCATGATCCATTTTTCTTTGGCACTAAAAGGACTGTATCAGCACATGAACTCATGCTTTCACAAATTAAACCCTTAGTAATCAATTCATCAATTTATTTCTGCAATTCAACTAACAACATTGGGTTTAATTAGTATGCGTCTTTGTTGGGTAATGAAGCTTTTGAAAGTAAATTAATACAATGCTGTATATCCCTTATGGAAAGTAAATCATGTGGAATTTCTTTAAGCACCACATCATTAAATTCAATTACTAATGGTTTTACAAGTTCAAGGAAAGACAATTGATGACCTTCGTTAGCATCCACAATAAATATGGCATAAAAATCCCCATGATTAGTTACAATTTTCTTTACTGATGAACTTTTTAGAAATAACTCCTAATCTTTTAGATTTATCCAAATCAGTTGCTAATTTAAAAGGAACTAATACTATTTTTTTTTCCATTTTTAATAAAAGAATAAGAAACCTTCTATCATATTGCTAAGGTCTTCCCAACAACAAATGACATGCATCCATTAATACTATATCACACCAAACTTCATCTCTATACTTTTTTTTTTAATTAAAAAAGAAATAAGGCAGCATTTAATTATCTTCAGGTCATTTCTTTTCTAAAACCATTGAATCTTATACGATTGAAGATGAGGCTCGATTTTCATATTTAACTTCATCGCCATTTCTTTTGCCACTACATTGGTACAACTCCCACCATCAATGATGACATTACACACTTTGTTATGTGTTGTGCACCTTGTTTGAAATATGTTATTTCTTAACTATGGTTATTCGTCTACTTAATTAATATTGAGGCTTTCTCTAATCACAAGAATGTCCCCATCATCAACATACTCAATGTATTCTTCATAATCTTCTCTTTGTTCATTGCTTTCTTCTTTTTCAATCTCATTTTCAACAATAGTTGCCACCTTCCTGTTTAGACATGCAGAAGCAATATGCCTAAAACTTTGGCACTTATAGTGTTTTTTAGAGGTATTGGAATCGATGGATGAAGGATTTATTGATTCTCTTTTTCCCTGTGCATCACTTACATTTAAAGTTGTTCCTTTGTCGTTAGCCTTTGCAACATTTGAAGAAGTACTCCCTTAATTAGAAGAACTCGCTTTTATAATAACCTTTGGAAAAAATCTCTACCAATGTTGCTTCATATGAAGGGTAAGTTTTCTAACATCATTAAAAGTCCAATAAGGTTAAAGTTTCACTGCATCAGCAATTTCTTTCTTCAAATCACCCAAAAATCTAACAATAATTTAACAACAATCTAATAACAGTTTATTCCACCAATTCATGAACATCACATTTTAACATAATATTTGAATTCCCCGATATAGTCTTCAACAAAAAGATTAAATTATTTCAAATTATACAATTTTATGTAATTATCATGCTTATAATTTTTAAGCAACTTCTTCATTTTATTCCAACTACGAATTGGTCTTATTTCCTCTCGAATTCTCTCTTTTCAAATTTTTCCACCACAATAAAACATAGCCCTTAAATTTGATTGTTACAAGTTTAACCTTTCTTTCCTCTGAATAATTCTTGAAATAAAAAATCTTCTCAACTGTAAACAACCAATATAGAAATACAATACCTTGCATTTGTTTGTCAAACTTTGGAATATCAACTCTATCATTCCCAACATGGTTATAATGTTTATGCCTATACCTCTGGTACTTAGCATTTTCATCACTTGAATTATCCTTGTTGCTAAAAGATTTATGATCTTCCTCACTTTTAGGTGCTGCACGTTGGGATTGTATTTTTGAGTTGTTTTTGCAGCAATTCCACCATTCTTCTTCAATCAATAATCTCCCAATCTCTGTCATAATAATCTCTATCATGAAATGAGGAGGGAACAGGGATGCCACTCTTTGTCATTGTTTGAAAGGATGAGATAAAATGATGCTATTTTTAGGTGTGGAAATGGCAAAAGAATGTAATAATTACTGATTCAACTTTAATTTATATTCACCACAATAGGAATCCACCTAAAGTTCATAAATTGATAGATATATACATATATATATATATATATATAAAATAAAAAACCTCCAAGGATCCACTAAAAGCCTCTTAAGGAATCCACTAAGAGAAAAGAATAAGGAATAATCCTTAAGAAAAAAATCAATTTATTTCGATCCTGTCTTTCTAGCAATTGGAGTACATTATATAGACATATAATTTATTTCTAAAGAACAATTTAGAAATGAAAAAAATCTCCTCATGAACTTAATTATTAAAATATATTTATTATTACCTAAAGAAATAAAAAATGACAATGGAAAATATTTATCCAATTAACCTCTGCATTCAAAACACATTTATTATTATCTAAATAAAAAATTATCTAATTACTTTTAGAATAATTGAATCAAATTGGGCTTACAATATTGATTTGGGCCAAGGATTCTTCAATACAAGTTAGGCTGGGAGTTGGGCTGGTTGGACCGCCCTGCTCCAAGTGACAGCCACCATCAGCCAAGTGATAACCGGTAGGGAGGCGCTGGATAGGTCTTCGGTTAAAATCTTACAAGTTAAAGGGATAAAAGGAAAGTGTTTAGCAGAAAGACGTATTACGTATGCTGCACTGACGGCTTGGTTATTTAGTTTCTCTCTTTCTCTCCAACTGACATCAAATGTAAAGCTACTCATTCAGTTGATTTATTTTGGTTTATGGTAGTATAACTTCCCTCATAAAGACTGTCGGACCTAATGTAGTCATTCTAGTGCAGGAAGGCCAGGAAAGCACATTAAGCATGTTAAATATCAGCGCTGTGGTAAATTGCATGATGCCTTCTTTCCCACTGTTTGAATTTCGTTATGTCCATATAAAGTCACAAAGCAAATTGCTTGCCGTGAGTGCATATAGTTGTTGTTTTTACCCTAAACTGGTGGTATTGTTATATCTTCATTACTGCGAGGGATGTGAAGGTCTAGCCTGTATGTACTTATGTGCTTATTATTTCCCGATTTTGGTCATTTTTAATATCTTTTTTTTTTTTTTTCTCTTCAAGAGAAGCTAGTAGCAACGGCTGCCGCTTGGATATTTTCTTTAATGTGATAACATTTATTTAATCATTTTGTCTGTTTTTCATATACAAAAATTTGAAATATACCACATAAATACACTAAAATTAAAAAAAAATAAAAAATAAAAAATAAAAATAATGCCCTGGGTATTGATTGAAAGTTTCATTATTTGGTTAAACTAGCCTTCCATTTTTTTTTCTTTCGAAATGGGGAAAAGGCTGCTGAAGTAGTTAGTGCTGATGTTTCAAGCTTGAATACTACTATGGAAGAATTTTACAAGTAATTCTTCACTTGTCTTCATTTCATTTACATTCACGCATTGGTGTAGCTGCAAGTTTTAACCTTTTTGTGTCTGAACCAAATAAACACATTGGCATGAGCATTATGGATTCAATTTTTGTCTTGTTCAAAAGTTACCGCTCTTTCTAATTTTTAGATTCATTGCCAATACAATAGAACTGTTGTAGCATTTAATGTATACTATTTTGAATGTTGTATATGGATCTGTATGTGTGTGGATTCTAGAAAAATTTTTTCTTTGGCTCGGTGCTCATGACCTCAATATTTTAGTTTTAATTGAAAAAAATATATATTTCTCATTGTTTTGTAGTGTTCTTGTTTTGGGGTGAATATTCAAGCTTTTTTTTTCAGTCTTCACCAAATTAAAGTTTGAAATTAGTCAGCATTTTTTTTATCGGATCTAAAGAAATTCTGCTAAACATGCATGGACTTCAATTCTATTCTTGTCAGAAAAGCATCTTTTCTTTTTTCCTTTTTTTGGGGGAACTGGAAAGTTCTTTGGGGATAAGAAAAGAAAAAGAAAAAGATGCATGGAGTGTTGTAGAGTTATTTGAGAGCAACTCATTATGGAATCAAATTCATGTTTTCATTGGATTTGAGTGATTTTGCTGTAAAACTGTCCAGGATTTTATATGAGAATTTAGATGTGCAAGACTCTTTTAGTCCCCTCCCCGTTTCCCACCTTCTTGTGAGACTACAAACTCAATTTGTTGGCTTGAGCTCAACATTAGTATAAATGCTGATGATGCCTTTGATGGAAGCTTTATTTCAGTGACTGTTTTTCTTTTCCAGGAAGAATTGAATGAAGATAATTCCAGAGAAGGGATTTTATGGAAAGGCTATCTTATTATACGAGCGGTAAGATTTTCAAGAGAGATTCAGGAAATGATGGTACAATTGATCTGTCAGGTTGGTTTTCCATTCTGCTTAAGAGGACATTGTTCATAACTGTACTGTTTAACAAAATACATCACTAGATGGCACATAAATTAAAGAACTCTTTAGGTTTGGATTTATGATCTGCACCATAATTTTGTCACAAGCCTGCACCGTGATTGTTCAAATTGTTGAGAATAACTTTTATACTTTTATTGTTTAAGTTTTGATCTCAAGTAGTTTTTGTTTTAAAGAATAAAAAGAAAGACGAAAGAAAAAAAAAATATTTATTTATTTATACTATAGAATTATTTATAAAAAAAATTATTATCTTTTATTTTGATAAAAATATTTTTTATTTTTAAATTTATTAATATTTATTAATATTTTAAATTATTTTTACTTTTAATTTAAATTATTGTATTTATTAAAATTAATTATTATAATAATAATTAACAAATATATATTTTTTAATATTTTTAAATATAAATACATATTATGTTCATTAATTATTTTTATTTAGATAAAAATATTTATTTTTGTTGAAATATTTTATATATTTTATAATTAAAAAAATTAAATTAATTTTAAATTTTACTTTTAAATATAAATAATTAAATTTTATAAATTTAATAGGTAATTAATAACAAATATTTAAATTTATATTTTATAAATGTGTTCATTAATTTAAAAAAATATTTTATATTTTAAATGTATTATTTTTTTTAAATTCATAAATTCAATAGTTTATGAATATTAAATTTATTTATTAAAAATATATT